>APFE030247588.1:0-19337 GCA_000404065.3 Pinus taeda | reverse complement strand
TTAAAAATAAACAATATTTGGAAAATATAAATGAGACCCATTAATGGTGAATAGTAGGAAAAATGGAGTGACAAGGTGATGAATAGTGAGCGAAATGATGGAAGCATAGGTGAAAAATGTATCGTAATGAGTGCCATTTTTGGAGCCCAACAAAGTCCTCCTGTAATCTTCAAACTCCTCCTCCATCATCTCCATACCTGCATCACATCCCAAGTTCATTTTGCTTACCATGCAACAAAACTGCAGAATGTCTTGAAGCAAAAATACCTTGAACATAATTTGTTTTTGCCATAACTTGAAAACCATGCATCCATTTGAAAAACCATTTTAATGGGAATCATACAGGGGTGATAGCAACATGTCTAAGCAATTTCAGTCAATTCTGGTGCACAGTTTTCAAGAAATCAACCTCCATCACCATCATCCATTTTTGCATTTTCTCCATATCCGTGCATCTGTTTCAAAACCTGTTTCACGGGGAGATGCATATGGGTGGTAGTAACCTACCCAAGTAGTTTTAGCCAATTTCGATGCACTTTGTTTGAGAAAGTGATCTCTGAAATATTCAGCCATTTTCCATTTTTTTCGAAGTCTGTGCATCCATTGATTGCAATTTTTCTATGGGAGGTGCATCATGTTGATAGAAACATGCTCAACAAGTTTCATATCAATCCAATCTATCGTTCGGGAGCAATGGCGAAAACAAGTTTCGGTCCTGTGAAAATTCAACAACAGTAGCTTGAGGGTGTATATCTGAATGTGGAAATGAAATCCTGTAGCTTAGATCCGGCTAAAGAATACCTGCACAAGCAAAATAACCACGCATCAGATAGAAAAGAGATTATAGCACAATGGAGCCATCATGCAACCACCGAAACAGATGCATGCAACAACAAAAAGCACCTCACAACAACCATTTGACTTCAGGTACGTGACAAAAACTTGTTCCTCTATTGCATGAATCTAATCTAAGCACTGCATGAATGAATGAGATGGGGGAATTCAGCCAGGAAGCTAGCCATATTCGATTGCACTCATCCAGGCAAAAATCACACAGCATACATGTATAGTCATTCATGTGGAAGTTGAAAAACACAGGCAATGGTAGATGTGTTGAACTCCAGCGCACAGGGCATAAATTGATTAACAAATAGAAGAAGGCATGCAGTTCATAACATCACTGCAGTTCGAAAAAGCTAGCGCACATGTTTTTTCCACCTCACCACAAATCACGCAGCAATTAAATATGGGTCATCTGAAACTCACGAACTGCTGTTCATTTGCACTTGACTGAAGTATGCATCCTCCGCTACACAAAATAATGAACTAGTAATCCTCCACTGGTTTCTACCTGTTTTCGAAATTATCCCGCCTATCAGGCTCGCTCAGAGGTGCAGGGGCGCTCTACAGGCATTTCTACAGGAAGTCTTCTACAGGAAACACAGAAAACATCCATGCAGAAAGAAAACTTGGGATTTTCAACGAATTTCAAGCTCCAAATGAGGTAGCATCGGGGAACTTCATTGTGCATGATTTGTTGGTGCAAAATGGTGAATTGAGCATGGAATTAAATTAAAAAACATGAGAGGAAAAGTCTGCTGAAAAAAAGGTGAAAAGTCTGCTTGCATATTTTCTGAGTTCTACAAATTCTTTTTTTTCCTCTGCATTTGAAGTTTGGCTTCTTCTTTCTCACCTTCTTCTGAAAAGAGAGATGCAACCATAGGAACTAAACTTGTGCGTAAATAATGTGATTTTTATGTGGTTGGGGATAAACATTAGGCTCTGCACTCTGTCTGTAAAAGCCTAATTCCCTTTTGACAGTCAAGTTTTGGGCAACAACAACATTGTAACCAGGGAATTGATACAAAGTGACCTATAAACACCTGAGGGGTACTGCATCCAACGTTCTGAGGAGGAAACCATACACAAAATTCCCTTTATGATCAGAGCACAAGCCAAAACAGAGCATTTTTCGCCATGCCAGTGGGATTCATAATTCAACATTATCCATGGTTATCATGTGAACTTCCACTTCATCCAGCAGTGAAGACAGGGAACACATTGAGGCAGAAGAGAAATCCAAGGGTAAGGAAACCCAGGAAAGACCACCACAGAAAGAGCAAGAAGAGAAAGAAGAGAAAGGCCAAGCTGCCAAGCCCAAAACTGTGGGTGGAATAAAGGCACAGGCGCCAAGGGAGAAACGGTTGCGAACCCGGGCAGAGAAGACTGAAAGGATGCAAACAACACCCAAGGCAATGATAGCACAAGTCAAAGAGAAGGCACCCCCAGCCAAGCAAGCCAAATCAGGGAAAATTGGTTCTACAGGAAGCCAGCAGACTGTTTCTACAGGAAGCCAGAAAACTGCTTCTACAGGAAGCCAAAAAACGGACATTATAGGACTTTCTACAGGAAGTCTGGGGAAAGGGCAGGAGAAGGAGAAATTGGCCGAGATTTTAGCTAGGGAGGCAGTAGCTGTGCTGGCCACCCTAAGCACATCCCCCAAGCAGAAGGAAAAGTGAAAGAGGGAGTTTCCACTATATTTTAAGGCAAGAAGGAGCATGCATATAAGAACTGGCAGACCCCAACCACAGTCAAAAGAGAAAATCACAATTGTAGACACCTCAGCTACACAAAAGGAGAGGTCCCCCTCAAAGGCATCCATCACCTATGAAAGGGGAAGGTTGTAGACATACACCTAGAGAGAAAAAATGAAAATGTTGGACTCAAAGACAGTTCTACAGGAAGTTGAGACAGTTCTACAGGAAGCTGAGACAGTTCTACAGGAAGCTAAGAATTCTCTGCAGGAAGCTTGGACTAAGCTAAGAGAGACCAAGAAATTGGAGAAAAGGTGGCTAAACAATCACAGGAAGAAGGAAAGAAAGGAAACGTCTGATGAACAACAGAGAGAGGGAAAGCTGCAAGCTAAGGCTGAGGCTTTAACAAAATTGCTACAAGAAAAGGAGCACAGGAAGTGGGAAGAAGCAGAAAGAAAAGCATGGTTGCATGACCGAGAAGAGGACATCACTTTAGAAGCTTGGCATGACAGGGAGGCTACCAGGGCCATCAGAGATGAAGAGATAGATTAGTTGCTCAGAGGATGAGCAACACCTTCAGTAGGGGGTGATGATGAGCCCCAAAAATGGATAATTATATGGGCTCATTCAACCTCCTAATTCGAATTAATCCACCATTATCATTAGTTTATTGCATGTTTTTTATTATATTTATGCTAATAGAGTGAATTGGGTTATTCATTATGTCAACAATTCTAATGTGTGCTTTGTGTAGTCTTTTTGGTCAATTTGGAGACAAAATCAAAGGGTTTAATGAGCACTTGGTAGCTAAATTCGTGGGAGAACAAGGGAGAGTATTTGTAAGAAGGTGTCCCCTACATTTATGGGCCGTTACCTCGAATTCTCCACTATCAGCTTGGAGTTCAAGGGCCACCAAATCAATCATCCAAGGGCAGCCAAGCAAGTCAAGTAGGACTACTGTTAACTGCAAGTTTTGGGCAGCCGAGTCCCTAAAGTTTAGGAGGACTGTTGGGGTCCTCAATTTGTATAAATAAGAAGTCTTAGGGCCTCATTTTGGTTAGCTAGTAGATAGCCAGTAGTTAGCCAGTTTGTAGTTCGATTTTAGTCAGTAGATTAGCTTTGCATTTCCGCACATTTTCAAGCTCTCCCTTGTGGACAATTTTTGATGTAATTATTCTTTTCTTGCTCAATAAAGATGAATCCAGCTTTGCACCAACTCTAAATCTCTCTTACGAGGCTATAGCTCTTAGGGTTGGGCCCATCTCAAGTGCCCAGTACCTCCTTTGTTTACTTTCATGTGTCTTTGCTGCATTCTTAGAATAAAATCTACTATTCAGATTTAAATCTTATTTTTTCATTTAGATTTATTATGGTGATTAAAGTAGCTTTTTATGTTCATATTTAGTTGATAGATTAGTAACAGGGAAAAAAGCTCCAGAAAAGGGTCAAAAACACTTTCGGTTTCACCTCTCCCTTGTTGGATCAGGGGCTGAGAAAAGGAAATATAATTTGTCAAAGCTATCATCAATCTCACTATAGAAAAATTTGCGAGGATGGAGTCTGCTGGACCTAAGGAGCTTTGGAAAGGCCCTTTTAGGCAAATCCCTTTGGAGAGGGATTTTCGGGGAGAGACCATGGAGTAATACCATAAAAAAGAGGTATATGGGTGGTAAGGATCTTTCATATTGGTTCAGAATGGGAAGGATTACATCCATTTATGAATCTGCAATATGGCTAAGCTTCCGTAAGATAGAAGGGTTATTCTTAAAGAATTTGATCTAGAGTTTCCAATCTGGCAGCAAATTCTCATTGGTCTGGATACTTTTTTGAGAGGACAAGAGGATATAATCTTGCCAAAGGCTCTCCTTAAATTTTTTCACAGGAAAGGCTATTTCACCTAGGACAAACTCATTGCAGAATGGAATGGCCCCCTCCCTATCTAGATAGGAGATGGCAAAATGGGGATTCCTGGAAATGTGGCAAAGTAATGGAAAATTGTAGAAGTTTGTCTGAAAAATTGTGGAATATATCGTTCTTTAGATGTCGATGTCCTAACATGGAAAGATATAAAAGGGGTATCCCAGGTTCGAGTAAAGGATATTTACTTAAAGCTGATAACCTCGGGAAATGCCATCCCTAGCTCTTTTTTCCTTTATCTTTCTGGAAATCAGGTTGCCTGTCCAAATCTATTTTTTTCTCTTGGCTAGTATTCCATAACAAAAATTTATCTTCGGAAAACTTAAGAAAGAGGTGCTAGCAGGGCCCGGGTCTTTGCCCCATGTGCAGAACTGAGGAAGAAACAAATTGTCACATGTTCCTCCTATGTCTGAAATTGCAGCAGTTATGGCAAGCACTGGAAATTCATTATGGTTTCCCTCGTGCTTCTCACACCTCTATTCAAGAGGATTTTATATGGTGGAGCAGGTAAAGGGAGTCTTGGAGGCTGATTTTCATCATCACTTTATGGTGCATATGGAGATGGAGAAACAACAATATTTTAATGATTGTAAGGAACCTTTGATGGGAATCGTCTAAATCATATCTTGTTTTTTTGAATCCATAGCTGAAAAGCCTCCAAAGGAGAAGCGATCAATTCCTGTCTTGGATGATCTATGTTGTGACAGTTTCCCGAGAGCATTCTTTGATGGAGTGGCACAAAATTATTCATGCGGTTGTGGAATCCACATCATCTTGGATGAAAATACTCAGTATTTTATTTCATGGAATGGAGGAAAAGGATCCAGCTGCAAAGCAGAGGCGATGGCTCTTACGGGGCTCCTCTCCTTTTGTATTTTCTTTAGCATCTAGTCTGTTTTAGTTTTTGGGGATTCCAAAGTAATGGTTGATTTCGTTCGGGGGAAAATCCACATTCACAATCCTTACCTGGCGGGTTGGATGAATAGGATAGCTTTTCTTTGGGAAAGGATGGAAGGATGTTCCATACAACATGTTTACAGGTTTTAGAACAAGATGGTAGACAATTTATCAAAGGAAGGTCTAGTATCGTCTCTAGGTATATGGCATATGAAGGTAATTTCAGATGACCAGGTGTTCTCTATCACAAATTTTTCCTTAGCTGATGCTTTCTGAGTTTGTCAGGTAGATTTTGTTTATGCCTCTTTTTGTCCCTGCAATCCTCATTATGATTTTGTCTCTTGCTTTTTTGGAATTTCCATTCTACGATGCTTCCTGCATGGAGGATCTCAGTAGTCCAATGTTTGTATGTTTCAAAATATTATCTCTGCGACTTTCTATATCAAAGACATGGTTGTCAATTTACAGGATCATCAGACTTATGTGTTTTTTGGGGATTATTTCCTCTTTCTCATTTTCAGTCTGTATCGGATTGCCCACTAGTCCGGTCTGTCTTCATATACAGTTTTCCATATGGAAAATGTATTTTGATCATTATACTCCTTATATAATATATTTATGCTTTTTTGTTCCCGAAAAAAAAGAATCAGATAGATTGACATAAAATTAGTATTGGTTCATTTGTGATTAGTTATCAACTTGTTTCTTGCATTGTGGGTTCTATATCCACCTCTTTTTTATTCATATTAATTTATCAACTTCAACTTTTTTTAATGTAGAGAGAGGTCTTAGACAAGGGTTTCCTCTCTCTTGCCTTCTCATCCTCCTAGTAGATAAGGGCATCAAATTTCATATAAGGGAAGATTTTAATGGATTTTAATGAAAGGTGATTCCATCATTCATACCTCTTCTATCTCCCACATTATTTTTTGTTGTTGACATTATTGTTTTCTGTAAAGGGAATATTCAAAGAATTAAGCATTTGAGGGACCTTTCTACATCCCATAATTCCAATAGCATGTGTATTAATAGGAAGAAATATTCCATGTTTTTGTGGAGTTTTTCCAATCTAGACACATTGTACTTAGCGGGTTTTATTTTTTTAATTACCATGGACATCAACTCTAGGTTCGAATATTTAGGGATTTATTTGAAGTCAAACAATTTCTAGAAGAATGTGTTTCTTTCTTTAGGTATTTGTAGAAATTGAAAGGAAAAATAATGCTTCATGTCATGAACTCAAGTTTGCAAGTTGGTATTGGCTATAATAATCCTTAAAGAAATAATATTTTACTACATCTCTCTAGACTTAGTTCTGAAAGGAAACCTTGGGAAACGTTTCCAAGTATCATTCACATTTCTTTGGGAAAGTTTTGAGGAAAATACCAATTGCTCTTGCCTCTTGGAAAAATTCGGCTAACCTAAACTTGTTATGGGTTTAGGGGTTTCAAAAAAAACCAATTATTCTTGCCTCTTGCAAAACTTTCACAAGAGTGCTTGGAGACTCATCCAGGGAGGTATCTTATGTGCATAGCTAACAAGTTATAAGTGTTTCATGCGTATCTATACCATGAATTGGATTCTAAAATAACAGAATAAATCTAAAAATGGCTCCATAATTTAGAAAGATGTTATTCTAGCCTTCATTGGAGAGATCATTGAGTTGATTGTCATAATCAATGTTTCATCCCTCCAAAAATCATCCATTGTCTTTTTAAATATGGATTCTACATTCTAAATTAAGTAATTAGACATGAATATATCTTGGGGCACATCCATTGGCTTCATAAAACATACAAAAAAAATTTGATGGTGGAATTGCCTTTATTTCGGACTCATATATATTAGATACAATAAAAAAATCATTTTTCATCCCATATATGAAGTGGGTCAACTTACTCTATCTCCAAAACCATCAAGCAATTATGCTCAAAAATTGGATTTGTAACTCTTTCTTAACATCTTAGACTTTAGCTAATACCATGGTGGGGAAATGACATAGAATACAAAGATATTTTGAACTACTTGAGAACTTCAAGAGTCTATATAATCTATTCATGCTCAATAATAATGTAGATATTCATGTTCAACAATTTCTAGAAGATAACCAATTATTCTGACCTCCTGGAAAACATTGGCAAGAGTGTTTGGAGACTCATCCATGAAGGTATCTTATGCCCATAGATAAAAAGTTATAATTGTTTATTGCTTATATGTACAATGAATTAGATTCTAGAAGAAGAGAATAACTATAAAAATGACCAAATAATTTGGAAAGACACTATTCAATCCTTCCTCCTCATCAGTAGATGGTTGATTTGTAATATTTGGGATAAGTATCAAGTTTTGATTTGAAGGAACCATTGGGTTGATTGCCATAATCAATGTTTTCTCCCTGCAAAAATCATCCATTGTCTTTATAGAGATGGATTCTACATTCTAAATTAAGTAATGAGACATGAGTATATCTTAGGGCACAACCATTAGGGTACATTGCATTAAGTAGTTCATCAAGATCTCATTAGGACCTACATTGTGGCAATAATTATATCCTCTTACATTAACTGTTAGGGACACATATGCCAAACTTTCGTTTATGAATATAGATTCCTTATCATTTGGCACATTTTGTATTTTTATTGTTCTGTATTTTGATTATGTTGCTTCTTAGTAGGGGATACGACCAAGGATGTAATGTGGCATTGAATAAAAAATATCCACTCTAACTAATTTCTAACTCCACTAATCATTTATTGGATGAAGAATATTCTTACAACTACAAAATTATTCCAAAGGGCCTTTCCTCTATATAAAACAAATTTTAAAGCTAATTCATTTGACTATATTTCTAGGAAAAAAAGTTAACAATTAAATTAAATTAATTTTTAACATATCAATTAAATACTAAAAATAGAAAATCTCTACTTCAAACTCATATGAAACAATTATGGAAAAAAAGACTAATATTAATATGAAAATGAAAAACAAATTTCACTAAATTTAATATTAAAAAGTAAATAAACTAAAAATTTAACAATCTAGACTTGAACCCCACACACCAACCCCACACACCACAGAAGATGCTTCATTTAAAAAACTATTGATGACGCATCATTTCACATCAAATTCTTAAGCTAGTCGTTACAAGTCTGTGCATCTAAATATTACATTCAAATCTCCACGGTTGCTGCAGATATGATGAACTCCGCACCATCAGCGGTAACTTCAGTGAACTCCCTGGTTGACGGATTAAACAGATAAGAGATGTGTTTTCCTAGGGCGCCAAAAGCGCTGAAAAAAATCTGGTCACGCCACTGTGTAGAGCACTTAAAGAAAAGAATATCGAGGGGATTCGGAAAGGAAGCTACCACACTCCAAACGTCCTTCTCAACATCATACTTCTCTACCTGTTGTTCAGTGAACAAGTACAACTCCCCACAAAAAGAACAAACCTCACGGCTTCTCCATGTTTCTAACCTCGTGTTCCACACATGTGCCGTCATTCTCCAGGTTCCCTCACTCGGATCGAATACTTCTCCACGCTCGAATTCCTCTAACACCATTAATTTACCATCCAAGAAAAAACCGCGGCATGCAAAGCCGTGCGGTTCGATCATAGGAGGCAAAATTTCCCACTTGTCTATCTCCACGTTATATACTTCTACAGATGCAAGACGGGGGTCATGCTCGCCTTCACCGCCAGCGACGTAGACAAGTCCGGTGGAAGAAGAAACACAGCACGCAAAGTTTAATCGAGGTGTCGGCATGTCAGCTCCGCGGCTCCATCTGGCAGATTCAAAGTCATAAATGTCGACACTCTTCATCAAACTTGTATCAGACGGACGGATTCTCCCTATGAGAAGTAGCTTCCGATTCACAGCCACGCACTGACACCATACTTGTATTCCATTAGTCTGGGGATCATCAATTGGAGGTAACCTTTCCCAGGTGCCCTTCACGGGGTCGTATATGGTTACTACAAAAATGGGATTCATATCTCTTTCATTCATATCATTTTGAATCAAGCAAAGCAGATGCTCGCTCGTCCCACATTTCTTCCTATCAGCATAGAACGTAGGGCTACGGACCATAGCCTCCCAGCTGTTGCACACAGTTTTCAGCGTATCGTGTGATGTGTAAGGTACTTTTAGCAAACACTGCCGAACGACATCCTTTGGAACAGTCTCCATTAGGGCACTTTAAACACAACAATTTCGATATCCTTCGAGTTTACCCGGAGCTTTACCGCAAACACAAAAGTGAACTACGTTAGGTCAAATATGAAAGTACAGTTAAATATATAATGCGCAGATGTGGGGAAACGTAATTTCAAACCGACCAGAAAGGGAGTTCGTTATGTCCATTCATAGAACCACATTATATATATGAAGCATTTAATATATTTAACATCTATCATGTCCTCCACACGAGCATGACTGGACTCCCTATAGGGAATTTTGCTAAAGAAAAGAAAATTATATATATAGAGTGGTGCATGAAATGGGTTTAGCTAGTTGTGAAATTTAAAGGTTTTAAATAAATTAAATATTTTATTTTACCTAATATATTTTTTTGTTTTATTCTCATTGCATGCCAATTTATTATCAATGTTTTATATTTAGAGTTTTTAATTTGAGGTTGTGTATTTCATTTATTCTTTATTAATTATAATATTGGGATGAAAAAATATTCATAATATAAAATGTGGATTCGAATTTTTTCAATAATAATAACAAAACTAACTACGAGCATGAGAGCATTTTGATTGTAAAACAATCAAATTGGTGTAAGAAAGCCCTTTGATTGGCAAGGTTAATTGGTCCATTAGAGCCCCTTGTTTGTGGGACAAGGAACCAATCTCTCCATAACAATTTGAGTGATAAAGTATATTGAGGTGTAAGAACTCTACTTCCCTAACAATTTGAGTGATAAAATATATTCAGGTGTACCAACTCTACCTCCCTTTGGACAAGAACCTATGAGGCTATATATATGTACAAAGAGTGGAAGGAACCAATCTCTCTATGAGAATTTGAGTGATATAGTATATTGAGGTGTATTAACTCTACCTCCCTTTGGAGCACCACCTATCAGGCTATAAATAAGTACAAAGAGTGGACAAGTTAGAAATCCTTCAATATAGGTCATTGATGGGTATTAATTGTTTTAGAGCCAATTAGTTATAGTTTTCCAAATTGTCACAAAAATAAAATAATAGAGAGGAACATAGAAATGAATGAGTATCCTTAAAGAGAAAGAAGTGTAACACCTTTCTTATGTTGTGTAGGGCAATGGAAGGGAGTGCCATGGCTTCCTCATCAATAAAGGATATGCTTATAGTGGTCTATAGTGAGTGGATCATCTAAACCATCACAAAATGAGTTGCTTGAAGTGAGATTTCCCCCTATAAGGGTGACTACTTCGAGAGCCACCCTCTCAGCTTCGTGGTGTTCCAACTTGAATGAATCCCCTTGCTCATGTATCTATACAACTTCTTCTTCTAATTATCCTTTATACATATGATGATGTCATCTCACATTAGTTCTCCTAAAAAAATTTAGATGCTTCAAGCATGGTATGCCAACTACTATCTCATACATCTTATAATAGAAATGCACTTACATACGAGCACACTATACTTTCACTTACATGGTACTATGATATCTTGGTTTATATAGTTCCCTTTACCTTCTCTAACATGGTTTCATGTATGATTTTCTTGCTTCCACGTGGTGTTACTGTTTCATATGTGTGCTTTACATGTGGTGAGCATTCCATGAAATATAAACCCAGAGCTACCCTCCAAGCTATTTGGTGTTCCAACTTAAGAGGCATTAAGCACTTTATATGCAATTCATATCTATCTTTTTCTCAATCCATAATAATCTGTGAAACAATTGTCTTCCTCATCAAGTGAGAAGAGTGGTTACGCCAATCAATAGTCATTTAAAGTGGCCTACCTTGCTAGGAGGAGAGCATACAAGAATCAAAGTGAAGGGTTCAATAATAAAGCCATGGGAAGTAAAGGAAATAAATCTATAAGAATGGAAATGCGAGAACATATATGTGTAGGGATTCAACATGTACCAGTGGAAATGAGATAACTACCATATGTTGCAAAGAAATCAATACTACTCTAATGTAGCACATAAGTAAATCAAATTACACAACAAAGCACTAATAAGACAATATGTGATCATGTAGGAAAAATTGTAAATGTTGTAGCCTTTTCTTGGATTCTTCGTTAGTCGTTAATGATGCTAAATTCATTTGTAACACGCCCGCCAAAACTAGAACCCAACAAACCTTAGACCAATTCTTCACTATGATGACCCAACTTGGATGGTACGATTATGGGAATGGGATCTAAAATTTCCAACCTTTTCCAACTTTCTCAAAACTTCAAATAGACAACACCATTACATTGGCCATAGGTCAACCTACCTTAGGTCGGGGCGAATCTCACCACAAGTCCAATCCTTTTAGCCAACCTCTTGACCTTTGACCTAACCAACGTGTTAACTAAAAATTTGAATTTTAAGTCAATTTTTTTCCCTTTTTCCAACACTTTGACAACACTATAATTCTTCTAACGTTTCAAGATTTTCAAGCACTGCTACTAGCATCTAATGGCCAATAAATCCATAACTTTTTATGAACACACTTGGGAAACAATCAATCATAAGGATAGAACCAAATCAATAACACTTTGAGTGCATTTCTTTCCAAAAGTATAGAGAGATAAGAAAGCTCATTAGCATAGTAGAAAAACCTACTTTCTTTAGATTGAGAGCCTTACCATTTGAGAAAATAAGTGAACAATTATCAAAATATGGTGCATGTCTAATAAAATGCATGAATGTGGTTAAAATGAGTCCTTCTCCTCAATTCTGAATGGACTAATTGGTATACAAAAACCCTACTAAAACTTATGCAAGAATTCAAACATGTAATCAGAACAAATTATATTTCATTCACCATTATTGTCCAACGCTAATTATGTAATCCCATTAGCTGGTACCATTCTTCCATAGTTAAGTGAATACCTACAATGGGGGTGTTATTTTAAGACCATTCATATGATGAATCATTCATTCACATCCTCATGTGGATTGTATTTAGTCATTTTCACATAGAAACACGCATAGTAGTAGTAAGAGGTTGTAATCAAACAAAATCATGTCACTGCAATAAGAAAATATTCCATGTTGGTTACTACATGAGCATAACCAATACAACCACATGTTATTCCAATACCTTTTTAAAACTCCGACATTATATTAGTCAATCCTATAGACAATAAATACACAAACCATGTCCCATGCATTTATAACCACATTTAAGACTAGAAATTGTAAACACATATTCATTATTATTAAAAATACATGAGAAACAATTATCTTGAACTTTTTTGGGAAACAGAGTCTCCAAAAGTGACTCTCCACCCAACCACTAACAACTACAACCAAACTCTCACTTATAGTTGTCACCCCCTAGCTAGATTCTAGAGGCCAAGGGACCTTTTAATTATGGATCAAACACAACCACTAGTTGAACTATGGACTCTATAGATTCTTCCATCTCCACCCACGAGCTGAGTTGTCATCCAATGATGACTAGAAGTTGAAACTATTACCATCCACTCTCAAGGATGCAGCTTTGCGCTTGTTCTTGGTCTACCTGGGGATAGCACCACAACTTGGGCTCAGATGTAGCAAGCCTTCAACAACAAGTATCGATACTACTGTAGGTATAAAGACACTAAAGAGTAAATTTTTTGGATGACCTTTTGGCATTATGAATACTTATAGGATTATGAAAAAAGGTTCCAACTTAGCTATAAAAGGGCTAGGTGTACACTTGACCGTAACTCATTGAAGCTAGTCCTGCTCAGAGGAGTCAGGGAAGATTTTTTGGATATCCTAAACTTGTTGGCAGGCGGAGATATCTACCAGTTACCCTATAAGGATATCAATGATACCTTTAGAAACCATTCTAGGGCTGCTAAGAAAAAGGGTAGGCGTAGTCAACCTATGGTTAGTCAATCCTCTTCAGAATAATCCATCAAGGGTGAAATTGGAAACATGCTCGAGGATTTCAAGACTGAGATGATCTAATCCCTTGCCATACAAATGGACACTATGCACATTAATAGAAAGGAGGAGGAAGCTGAGAGAGCCTTAGCCATTTTCTGCCCTAGATGCACTAGGAGGCATCGTAGGAATGAATTTCCATCGAATTCAACTGAAATATGCTCAGTCTCTAAAGAAAACTACTCCACAGAGAAATTCCCTTCTCTCTTTAGACTAAAATATGTATATCAAGGAGCTAAAGGGCTAACTTGACATCTCCGCTACATAAACCAAAGGAGACCTCATGGGCCTAGGCCATACTCGCAGGGCATGCAAGGGTCATGCCATGTATATTACAACCCCAACCAGACCACATCCATGCCTTCTTGGGGGACCCCTCCTCATCCTTCCTGGTCTACCCCTCCTTGATCCTGTGCCCCTCAATATCATTCCTAGCTAGCCAGCCAGTCATTTCAACCATATGCTTCACCACAACCTCAATGGAATGCATTGCCCCAGGGGTGGAGACCCATATACAACAATTCTCCAGCTTTTTTTCCTTCACCAACTGCTCAACCACAAATTTTACACTCTGCTACACCTAAACAAGCCCAGATGCCTGCCTAGCCAAATACGAACCTGAGAAATAGATAGACCCAAAAAATACATAGTGGAGAGACCTCCTATCCTGATTATGTTGCGGAGATTCAAGAAATCAACCTAAGATCTATGAGAGTACTCCTAGACAACCCACCTCTACCTCCACCTATGGAGTTTGAGGAAGAAAGACAGGGAATCATGACTAAAGCATATCCACCACCCTTTCTTGAGAGATTAACCCAACCACTCCAGGCTACCCCAGAAGAAACTTAGCTTGTGGGAGAATTGAAAAATCTGTGTCAAAATTCCATTTCTCCAAGCTATTAAACATGTACATATTTACTACAAGTTTATTAAGGGGAAGTTCTTCAAGCATCCAGGGAGGCAAAGAAGAGATACCCCTACCATTAATGTCATTGAACAATTATCTGACTTAATGTTGGGGCAGGTAATCTGTCCACAGTCTTTGGACCCTGGAAGACCTATAGTAGATGTGCACATCAATGGCCCCATTGTCCCACACACTTTGATCGATCTTGGGACTGCCATTAATGTGATGACCAAGGAAGGCATGCTCAAGCTCAACCTCGAGGGTTCATTAAGAAGGACCACAACAATTATACAACTTACAGACTGCTCCACAGTGACCCCTGAGGGGATTGTGGAGGATGTGATTGTCTCCATTGACTCTTGGGAATACTCTGCAGATTGCCTAGTTACCCAGCCTAAGGCTAAGCTTACTAGTTACCCTCTCATCCTTGCGAGGCCCTGGTTGGCCATTGTCGATGCCTACATTAGTTGTAGGGCTAAAAATATGACTATTATGAATCGACATATGTCCAAGTAGTTACTCCTATACCCTCCTGCTTAGCGATATCTAGAACTTGACTTACCTTTTGGGCTGGAAGATGAGGAAGAAGATGAATTTTTTTCCGCCAAACTCTATACCTTATAAACATCCACGGGAGTGGGAAACCAGATAAAGATGATTTGATTAAACACATACTCCAAAACCCAACTCCCAGTACATTGTCCTTAGAAGAAGTAGTGAAGGAAACCCAGAACAATAATCAGTTTGATCTATGCTTAGCTGATTTCCACCCTATCTGTGTGAAAACCATCGAATTCGCCCTAGAGAGAAATTTTAAAATCAACCCATATCTTTCTGATCACTAAGAATAAAAATTGTGTAACATGCTAAAGGATCATCTCATTGCCTTTGCTTAGAGTTACAAAGAAATGAAGGGAGTTCACGGCTCGGTGTGTACTCACCACATTTATATCAAGTAAGGTTGCAAAGGAGGGTGAATCCAACTCTGAAAGATATATTCAAAGAAGAACTGCAAAAGATGCTAGATGTAGGATTCATTTACCCTTTCTCAAACAGTGAGTGGGTCTCTCATTTGGTTTGTGTTCCAAAGAGAAATGGTAAGTGGAGGATTTGTGTCGATTATAAAGAGTTAAACAAAGCCACAAAGAAGGAGCATTTCCCTCTACCTTTCATCGACCAAGTGCTAGATGGCCTAGCAGGGAAAAAGTTTTTCTCTTTCCTAGATGGATTCAGTGGGTAAAATCAAATCCAGATCAGCTTGGAAGACGATGATAAAACTAACTTCACTTGTCCTTGGGGTACTTTCGCTATAGGGTCATTTCTTTTGGCCAATACAATGCTCCTTCCACTTTCCAGAGAGTAGTCCTATATATCTTTCTTGAGTTAGTCCATGATGCAATAGAGATCTATATGGGTGAGTTTACACCTTATGTATGTGATTTCTAGGAGGCTTTGTCCAACTTAGGTAAGGTGCTGAAAAAATGCATTGAGATGAACCTATCTCTTAGTCCCGAGAAAAGTGAGCTCTTGATGACTATAGGGACCATGCTAGGTCATTCAATATCCCAGCAAGGACTGCAGGTGGACCCACAAAAAATAGCTATCATCCAAAGGGTTCCACTTGCACAAAAGAAGAGAGATGTCATAATTTTCCTATGGTTAGCTGGATAATATCGAAGGTTTATAAAAGACTTTAGCAAGTTAGCTTCTCCTTTATTTGGGTTGTTGGCCAAGGAATTTGAGTTTGTATCATGAAAAAGTTGTAAAGAGACCCTAGAAAACACTGAAGGACAAGTTAACCACTGCACTGATTCTCTGAGGCCCAAATTGGGCCCTTCCTTTTCATATACATGTTTAAGCCTCACAAAAAGACATAGGACAAACATATGAAAAATGGGCTTATGCTATTTATTTTATGAGTAACAATCTGTCAAAGGCCGAACTGAACAACACAGTGACCGAAAAGGAGCTCCTTGCTATTGTGCATTCATTGAGCAAATTTAGGCATTACATTACAGGTTACCAAACTTTCGTACATACTTACCATGTTTCAATCAAATATTTAATGAATAAACTTGATGTGAATGCCCTAATTATTATATGGTTACTTTTATTACAACAATTTGATCTAACTATTTTACATAAGCCTAGCAAGGAAAATGTTGTTGCAGATTTTTTTATTAGATTAACTTTTCCTACAGGTGAGGAAGGAAGGGTTGATGATAAATTACTGAATGAACACTTTTTTTCCATTTCAACTCTCTCACCTTGGTTTCCTGACATAGCAAATTATTTGGTATCTGCACAGTTTCCACCGATTTTTTCTTGCAAAGAGGAAGGAAAGATTATGAGGAAGAGCGCCCCATTCACTTGGATTCGGGGAAACCTCTTCAAACTAGTCCCAGATCAAATTCTGAGAAAATGTGTCACGGAGGAGGACTTCTTTGACATCCTTCTGACCTGTGATGATGGCCGTTGTTGAGGTCACTTTGCAGAAAAGAGGACAACATTCAAGGTGTTACAAGCCAATTGTTATTGGCCCAGTTTTCATCAAGATGTGGAAAGATATACCAGTCAGCGTAATCAATGCCAAATGATGGGAAAGCCTACTCCAAGGGATGAAATGCCTCTTCAACCTCAAGTGACTTTCGAGCCATTTGAGAAGTGGGACATGGATTTCTTTGGACCTACTGACCCTCCTTCCAAGCAAAAGCAGTATATCATTGTGTGCACTGACTATATGACTAAGTGGGATGAAACCAACGAAATAACGACATTAATAGAGGAGAAGGTGTTTTAGTTCTTAAGGGAGAATGTATTTTACATGTTTGGGTAACCTAAATAATTGGTCACTGACCAAGGCAGACAGTTTACCTCCAAAATTATTGAAGACTTATTGAGTAGCACAAGATCAAGCATAGAACTTGGACTCCCCATCACCCACAAGCTAATTGGAAACTGGAGGTGACCAACAGAGCATTTGAGGGAATTCTAACCAAAGTAGTTAGCAGCAGCAAGAAATATTGGGCATATAGACTACTTGAGGCCACATGGGCCTAAAATACAACCCGGAAGACCACCATTGGTTTCACACCCTATGAGTTGGTCTATGGGAAAAGGGCCCTGTTGTCCATTGAATTCTAGTACAATACATTGAGGATGGTAGTTGAAATAGATCTAGATCTAAGGAGTGCACAAAAAGAGAGATTTCTCCAGTTGAATGGGTTAGATGAGTTTAGAATGCAGGCCCTCCTACACATAGAGGTAACTCAAATTCAGAGGAAGATATGGCATGACAAGAACATCAAAGACAAGCAATTTCAAGAAGGTGGCTGGGCTTTATTATATGGTTCTAGATATAAATACTTTAAGGGCAAGTTAAGGAATATATGGTTAGAGACTTATGTTATATAGAAATGTCATGATAATGGTTTAGTGCATATCATAACCATAGATGCAGAGGCCATTCCTTTACTTGTTTTTTTTTTTTCTTCTGAATCAGGCTATTTCTATTATGGTACAAAAAGTCAAAAAGTTGCATCAGTGTTACAACAAGGCCATGGCGCTATAAATCCTGCCGAGAGATTGACAGTTTTTCCCAAATTTATACATACCCAAAGTTGAACATATTCAAAAATTGGATGCTGAACATGGACATGCTGAGACAAATGAACATATCGACACTGAACACTATTTAAACATGGACTAATAGACATATGGATCCATATTGCCGACACATAGATTTTAAAATCCAGACTAAAGCCAAACACATAAAGAAAACAAGATTCGAAGACTCCCAGAGTAATGCTCCCACTTCCAGGCTGCCGAGAGCGAACTGGTTGATTGGATTAATCATCATCTGTGGTGTAGGGTTCTTCCTCCACCCTGCACCCAAATTGCTGGGAGTCATCCAAGAAAGAGAGAGGGACCATCGAGCAAGTAGGGACCCCTTGTGCAGGCTCGCTTGGACCAGCAAGGCCTGCTTGTCGGGCTGGAACTTTCCATAGTGGGGTGTTGCAGATCAATTGTGGGAATTGTCCCTTGAGCTGGTGGTGGGTTTTCCTGATTTACTTCTGCCTGACCTCTGAGATTATCACAGTGCTCGACAGTAACAGATACAATGAAAGTGGACTTGACAAGTGTGCAGGGTATCCAATACTTGACTGTGGGGTGCGCTTCATGTCCACATTCTGTTATGCTTCTACTCCTAGGCCCTCTGCCACGTCCCGTTGTTATGCCATGGAGGCGATGCTGCTAAGATGTAACTTCGATGGAGGAAGAAGGAGAAATGGGGCCAGTCCTCTGAGCGGTAGCTCGACCGCGAGAGCCTCCTCGTCGACTGCTCATTCTAAGACGCTCTCTCCTCATTGCTAAATTCAGAGGATGAACCAGCTTGGAGAAACCCGGAGAGGAGAAATTAACCAAGACGGGGGCCACAGAATTTGGCTTACAATGCTTGCAAACCACTCTCAAGCTTGGGACAATACCTGAGTTGGGCACAGAGCAAGAATGTCCCTGTACAATCCCCCACATCACCGAGGAGTGCTCCAACGTTGTAGTGGAGTGCCCAACAACTTTAAATGAATGCATAAATGTAATAGAGGCTCCCGGAATATGAAGCGCCATCGCACAGGTTACCAGGAGGCCAATTAAGGAGGACAAGACCAGTAATAATACTCGTATTGAGGTTCCTGCATGTGCCCATTTGAAACATTCTGTAGGTTCACCACGTGATGTATATATAATTCCTAAAATGTAGTCTAAGATGATAAACAAACATTTGATCTTCTTTCAATAATGAAAATCCTAGCTACTAAAGGGAAGAAAGTCAAGAATTTTTCTTCACAGAGCACAGAGCACACGCTAAATGCACATCAAGCCAAGCAATCAAAATGCAAATGCACATTCATTTATTTGTTTTTCAACTCTCTTAATGTGTGAATGATGTTAAGAAAGCTATGTGTAAAACTGAATTACCTTTAAAGC
>APFE030247581.1:4657-40391 GCA_000404065.3 Pinus taeda | reverse complement strand
TTTAGAACTTGTTTATGTGCTTTGCTCCAGATTGGTTTATGGTTGATGTGTGATGATTTATTTTATTGAATCTTACTTTTTTCACCACTTTAGTAATATTGAATAACAAGGTGTTCAAGTTGAACACTCCTTCTGTTAAATTGGTGGATTGAAACTAGGTTTTCCTTGATTACATGCAAGCAGTTTTTCTTATGAATTTTCAATCTTCAATTGATAGCATTATGGTGAATGAATCATGATGGGAAATACCAAATTTCTCTTAAGTTAAGAGCCTCCCTTCATTGATGATTTGTCCATCTTAAGCTATTGAGAGCTCGTAGTTTCTAATTTCTATTCATTAAGTAATAATTGAGGAAGAATTGGACCTCTTAAGTTAAGAGCCATTTCAGCTTTCCTTCATTGCAAGGTGAATTGAAATTATTAATGTAGGCTATATTTGTAATATGTACTTCTTTAAATCTCCAAATTTTATCTTCTAAACTTGATTATATCTGATGTCCATATACAGTGGATTTGCCTCCAAGTTTTACAAACCCGGATTGATAATTAAATACTTGTGTTAATTTAGTCAATAAATTAGCCCAACAATACTCTTAGAGGAGATATCAGTTGATGTTTGAGATAAATTTTCAGATTTAAGGTTTTGCTATGATTCAGGTTCCAAAATTGCAGTTAACTCATCATATGTTTCAGAGGTAACCGAGGAGGGTTCAGAAATATAGTTACTAATTAGTTCATCCTCGGTGGTGTCTTTAAAAGTTAAGGCTTGTCCAATAGTCAAAATGGGTTGGGTATCATCATTCTCATAGTCTAACCATATAGAATTATCATTTTTAATCATAGGTGTAGCATGAGGGTAGAGAGTGAGATGCTTAGTTTCACATCCATTCGAAATTGTCATTGAGCCTGATCTACAGCTGATAAAGGCATCTGCTGTAGCCAGCCTGGGTCTCCCCAAAATCAGAGCCCCCCTAACTTTGTTTTAGTCTACAATACAACAAAATCGGCTGGGTAGTTCCAAGATTCAACTGAAATGATCAGGTCTTCAATAACCCCTTCTGGTTTGATTGTGGAACAGTCAGCTAGTTCTAAAATAGTTGGAGTGTCTCTAATTAAATTTTTCAGCTGTAATAACTGTGCAGTTTCAAGGTTCATAATATTTATGGCAGCACCTAAGTCTACGAGAACTCTGGAAACAAAAGTTTTTCCAACCTGTACTGTAATTGTAGGATGACCAGGATCACCATATTTTACAGGAGGGGTTTTTCCCATCATTAAAGCAGCTACATCACCCATCACATGAACTATAAGGGGATCTTTAGCTTTTCTTCCAGGTTTCTTGATGCAAATGTCTCTAACAATTCTAACATAAATTGGTACATCTCTAAGTGCCTGCAAGAGTGGAATTCTAACATACAGATTCTGTAATTCCCCTAGAATGTTAAAAGCAGGCGGCCCAGGTGTCTTAGTGAGAGCTAAACGCTCAGGGAATGGTGGCTCAGTTGTTTCAACAGTTTTATTAGAGGGTCGCTCAATTGTTTCAGCACCCTTATTGGATGATTTATCTTTTTCTGTCTCTTCTTTATCAGAGTCAGAAGAAGTAATATCATCAATAATAGGATCGCTATTCTCCCAGACTGCAAATGAATGTCGTTACATTGCACAGGGAAAATAGGCTATTCTGAATATCGATGACTTGCACAACTTTATTATTATTATTATTATTAGGATTGGGGTTCGGTTGTATAGGCAGTTGGGGTCTCATTGTCTGGTTATTCGATGGAGCATTTGATGGTAGAGAGAGAGATTGTTGATACTGAGGGAATTGGTTTGGAAATGGTATTTGCTGAGCTCTCCAGCCTAGGTTCCAATGATTAAAATAATATTGATGTAGAGACCAGGGAGGGTTTGTTTGTTGCATGGGTGGGAAGTTCATTTGATTAAAGGGTGGGTATTGCATTTGATTGAAGGGTGGGTAATTGCTTGAAAAGAAGGATAATTATTCCAACGATTAAATGACATATTAGAATTCGTACCTTGTCCTTGAGGCTGCATTGCCTCCTCTGTGTCAGCAAGTGAACTGCTTCAACTTCTTCTTCAATTGGTTGCAACACTACTTTTATTCCTACTAAAGAAGGGCATTGTTGAGTCTCATGGTCCTTTTCGAAAATGGTGCAAATTGGTACCTTGTCGAGTGGGCATTCCCTTAGTGGGTGTTTTTATTTGCATTTAGGGCAAAAAATGGCCAAAGCAGCTTCTGCCTCTGCCTGCTTCTTTTTAACCTGCAGGGTATCAATTTGGGAAGCAAAAGAGCTTAACATTTCAGTTTTAAATTCTTCAAGTAAATTACCTATTTCGGCTCTTGTTGCTCCCCCATTGGCTGATTTTTGGACTGTTGAATATGTACTATCCCTGCTTTTTGGTCTGTTTACTGCTCCTCTTGAAAATCTCTTACAGAGGTTGACAATCTTATCATATGATTCTTTAGATATATCCCCTTTACCAAACATATTTAACATGTCTAAGCAATCATCCTGTACCCCTTTCAACAATATTGTCTTAAGAATATCCTTACTCATATTAGGGTGATCGGATCTTTGCAAATTATATTGTAATCTCTCCACGAAATCCTACAGATTTTTGTCCTCCTTATGAACCATCTTAAATAGTTCCTCCTTTCTTTCTCTTGTCCAGCAATAATCTTGGTATTTCGCCAGAAACTTCTCCTTCATCTGCTCCCATGTTGTGATCACATGTCCTCCTAGGCTCATGAACCATCTTAGTGCATTTCCTTTTAATGTTGCTAGAAATAACTTTAACTTTTGAGGATTAGTAACATAATCATAACTTCTACATAATATATCAAACTCAAACAGAAATTCATCAGGGTCTTCAGATGATAAACCATGGAAGTTGGGTAGGGCTGAGAGTGGGATGTTTTTCATAGGAGTTGCCCCTCTAGGAAGATCCTCAATAGGAAATTCTAAGGTGGAGAGGGAATTCTCACCTCTTCCTTCTATTCCTCCATGTACCCCACCAAAAATCCCTTCGTTGTTTCCATCCATTGGTTGTTCCCCTATTACACTTTCCCGGTCTTCAGCGCTTTTTGTTGGGCTTTCAATATTCCGAACTGGTTCTTCAACTTTTATATCTTCTATTGGTTCTTCAATGTCTTCTACTGACTCCTTAGTTTGTCCTACTGTATCTTCATCTCTTTCAGGTCCCACTACTTCCTCAGTTTCGTAGTCTGTTTGGAGAGAGTGATGAGTCTGTGGCCTCCGAGAGCTTATCCTCTGAGACGTTTCAGCTTTTGAAATAATGTCATCAATGAAAGTTTTCCTTCCTCCTCTACCTTTTCCCTTGTTACCTATAGGATTAGTTTTCATACGTCCTCTCATCCATCTTGTACATATAAAATAAAATCATTAATTCTCTTAAAATTTATGATTGCCTTCCCTGGCAACGACGCCAAAATGTTGGTCACTTTAATTGCTGGTTAAAATGCTACATAAATTGTCAACCTAGGGAAGTCTGATTACTTCAAAGGAAATTGCGTACTATATGTACTCAATCTTAAAAGCCCTATAAGTTGTAGTACAAACAAATCACACCTTGTTTTAACAATCTGAATCTCCACTCTGTGTTACAACAAATATACTCTATTGCAGATATCTATCAAGGAATACTTAATTTCATTCAAGGAATAATCTAGCAGAAAGAAATAAGTCTACACAGGAAAACAATGGCTATGCTGTAACAGAGAATCAGGACCCTATCCCCAGAGTGAGAACCTTCAGCACCTGCCTCTATTTATCTAGCTCACCAATTAACTCTGTAAACTTAATCATCGGTGAGACACTCATGAAATAAATTTGACCAATGCAACAATTGATTAAGAAAGGGACAGAGTTTCATCAAAGGTAAAACAATATCCAGAAAACAGTACTTGTTAACAAGGTATGAATAAGAATCACACTTGACACACTGCAGAAATATAATGGGTGAATCTTGTGATGAAGGTGGGCCTTGTCCTTCTCAGAAGATTCCCCAGGGGACGAGAACTAGAAAAGATGTTCAGAACAAGAATTTTATTCATCCGTCAATATTTCATATTACAGAAAAAAAAGATTCTAGTTATGTTCCTTCAACTGAACCTTTCCAGCAGTCTGTTCATCCCCCCTCTAATGTAGATGTCTCCTCTTTATAAAGAGGAGAAATTTATTACAAAGATTTACATTATAAACTCTATTTCAACCCATTATACAAAACTAGGGAAATCAGTTTCCCATCAACAAAATGTTGTTACAGTAATACTGTCTTTAGATTACGGTCATTACATCCAATGTAACAGCTTCCTCGGTGATCGATCTGGTTCCTTTGTTGCTGTCAAATTTGGAACGCAAATCTCAACTATTTCAGCTTCGAGATTTGCATGTCGTTCTTACTATTTCAGCAACTACGAAAATAGTCCCGTCAACTCCAAGCAGTTTCAACAACGCAAGCTGCACATCATTCTTTAATTGTTCAACAAATAATCAATTCAAAGATTAACTATGAAGACAACATGATTATATGTTAAATTATTAAACGTATAGTGATGAGAAGAATCACTGCATACCTTTGGAATAATTGAGTCAAAACACTAACAAGGACTTTCAAATATTGTTTGAAAAGGGTGACATTATAACAAAATGTATAGTCAGAAAGAGACAATATGAGGTCCTAACAAAGAGGATGAGGAACCTGGGTGGATAACAACTATCTGTAAATGACTCATTATAATCCCATAATTTTTGAACACTACTACTTCCTATCAAGATAGTGGTGGTGGGGCACCAAATTTTTTTGGCTTAGGCCATTTTCTTCCTTTCTTGTTCCCTTGCTTTGAATCTTCTTTGTATTTGGGGATCTGGATTTGACATTGAACAATTTGATGTATATTCGACTTATCCCTTTACTCTCCCATCTCGAGTGTTTCTTTTGCTTCTTGCCAAAAGTTGCAAGCTGTGGTGGTTTAACCAGTTGTCCCCAAAATCAATCGTAAACTTTTTAGTGAAGAGGAAGTGAACCAATTCCTGATTGTTCATCATCTCTATGGAAACAAATGGTATGCTTTTGGTTTTCACAATTTTTTGGAGTTTGTATTTTAGACATATTGAGTTTGGCCAACTCAATATGTGAGTGCGAGTTTGTTGGAATGGATCACTCTAAGAAATTCTTTTTTAAGAAGACAAACTCCAAGATAAATATTAAGACAAGATGAAACATTGAGACGCTAATATATGAAGAACTAGGGAGGGATGAGGAAACTTTTTTCTCCTCAGATGACAATCGATAGCTTCATGATTATTAGTTTTGTTGCTATGAGATTTGTTAGCTTCTTTATTAAGTAGTTTTAATTTTGTTTGTAAAAGGTGCAGAACCAATTAACGAATAAGCAATAAAATTAAATTAGTGGTTCACGACATATTTTGGTGATAGATGATCTAAACTTAAACAGGAACAAAACAACTTACAAATATAATCATAAACACATAGATGCAACAGAAAAAAACTTCATTTCATTAAGAGAAAAATAATGAAATATGTGTACAAACAAAATGGAAATAAGATAGCTCGGGTGATGGTAGATTATGTCTGAGAAGAGATGTCGAGGCTACATGCCTCTGAATTGAGTTACAATGAGGCTCAATGGCCTTTTTATTATTGAACAATAATGGAAAACCCAAACCCTAAAAAACAAAAACCCTAAAAAACCAAAACCCTAACTCAAGGAGATGTAACACCAACAGTTTATGGGCTCTGTTGGGGTTAGTTAGGTAGCCAACTTCATGGGTTTGTAACATGGTCATATTATCTCTGTTTGATGCATATGATAGCTCGTTGGAAAGATCTCTCCAAGGAATACAATTTATAATGCAATTTACATAGTAATAACTAAAGAAATATTTTGAAAAAAAAACATTGTTTAGGGCTTCAAAATAGTTATGGAAGTTTAGGACCCGAAAAAATGACAAAAATAGTAAATTGTGCTACAATTAAGGAAACCAATGAGACTAATTGGAGGGTCTAGGTGG
Organism: Pinus taeda; assembly: GCA_000404065.3. NCBI lineage: Eukaryota > Viridiplantae > Streptophyta > Pinopsida > Pinales > Pinaceae > Pinus > Pinus taeda. The sequence goes on along the minus strand of APFE030247581.1, from coordinate 34,314 downwards.
AATAGGCCAGTGGCCACCAATATCCACCTGGATCATTCCTCCCCCCTTACGTGCAGATCCTCCATTAGGTGAGGAAGTTTTTGTTAAACCTGGTCCCTAGTGAACCACTTGCCCTAGTGATGGAGTTGGCCTACTTTGACAACTCGATATAGTTGTATCCTATATTGCCAAGTGTTCTTTATCTGTGTGTCCATGATCTGATTAGTTTTGCATGTTCCATGTAGTCCGGGTTGAGCTCTGTTGGTGTGAGTTGTTATGCATTGTAAGATGTGTCCAACAATGGTGGGAAGTATGGTCGAAGGTGATCTACATTGAACACTAGGTGCAAAGCAAGGAATGATGGGATGCCGAGCTTGAAGGAATTTCCACCAACGGCCTTGGTGATGTTGTATGGCCAAAATCAAAGCGAGCGAAGCTTGCAATGGGATCTAGCAAGGTGCTCTTTCTACCAATGAAGCCAAACTTTGTCACCCACCTCGAACTTGTGCGACACCCAATGCTGATCATGGCATTGCTTGTACCTAGCATTGGATCTACCCAATATATCATGGACCTATTGGAGAATGTGTTGAATGCACTCAATGAAATTGTTAGCCCTTTCATCTTCAGACCGCATGTGAGCCAAATCTACTTAAGTGGCTGCAAATGGTATGGTGACATCAATGAGGCATAATAAATGAAATCCCAACGCTACTTGATAGGGGTTGTCGTCTATTGAGCTGTGGATAAATCTGTTGTAGCTGTGTTGGACATAGGGGAGACTTTCATCCCATGTGCATGGATGGGTCGAGTTGTACATGTGCAGAATGTGTATGAACATCCTGATGACAACCTTTATTTGGCCATTACTTTGGGGATGGAAAGTCACGGACTTAGTGAGGTTTATATCTAGCATCAACCAGATACTTGACCAAAATGCACTTAGGAATTTGTTGTCCTCATATAAGGTAATGGATTGTGGGATCCCAAAGTGTACCCACACTCGCTCAAAGAAGAGCTTAGGAGTGGCCTCTATTGTGATACTCGTCATGCAGACCACCATGATGGCCATATTAGAGAATCTGTCGATGACCACAAAAACGCAATCATTGTTGTGCTTAGTAGAAGGAATTCCCAACATATAATCGATGGAGAAAAATTCCTAAGGTTAACTAGGAGTAGCTAGAGGAGTATACATGCCTTGCTTCTTGATGGTTGGTTTGGCAATGGTGCACACAGTGCAGGATCTAATGTACTTCCCAACATCCTGACAAAGTTTCAACCAATAAAAATACTTCTGCAATACCGCCATTATTTTCTCTACTCTAAAATATCCAATGAACCAACTGTACTACACCTTCCAAATCATATTGGTTCGTTCACTTGAAGGAAAACATATGTGTCCCATGTTATATTCTTTCCACGACTAGCCCACGTAGTTAACCGAGGCATTAGAAGGGTGACAAAGCCACCCCTTCGTTGCTCCAATTACGTAGCGGGGGATGGGAGGGGGGGGGGTCATAAGGGGTTTGAGGGGTGCAGGTAACCCCACTCTATGGAGTCTGGGGCAGCACCCTAGACATTTTTGTTTTTGGACCCTATATTAGGTTGGATGGACCTACCTATGGTTTTCTGCATGATTTTTTGCACATGGTTTTGGATGCGATGGTTTTCGGCCCATTGTTTTGGATGTGATGGTTTTGGGTCCATGGTATTAGATGCTTCGTCATGTATAAATATGTATTGTAACATTGAAAGGAACATAATGAAAAATCAAGCTGGTAGTCTTGGTTTTTGGATCCAAGAGAAAATCTCTATGTATATGTGTTTTATGTGTTATGCTATCGCATTGTTTATTTTATGTGGTTTAGAAATCGTATGCAGGTAATTTCTATATGTGGTTAAAACCTACATTTTGTATTAAAGCTTTTTTGGCTTCAAGGGGACACCTTTGCTATTGAGGGGTTTCACTCAGGCCTATGGTAAACCCTGTTCAGTGGAAGATCTGTAAGATCGATTCTGGTGGTGAAAGAAGATAGTGAGCAGTGGAAAGATAGAGATCGAGAACTTTAATGGTCAGGGTTTTGAGTTATGGAAACTCAAGATGAAGGATTTCTTGGTGGATAAATATCAATGGATCACAATAGATCTATGTACTAAACCAATGGGAGTGTCTAATGAAGAGTGGAAGAAGTTGGATTGGAAGGCAAAGAGAACAATACAATTGTGTGTCTCATATTTAGTATTGGTGAATGTATTAGGGGAAGCTACGATGAAGGATTTGTGGGACAAGTTAGGGACTTTGTACCAATCTAAGTCTCTGGTGAATAAATTGTTCCTATGGAAAAAGCTGTATAACCTAAGGATGAAAGATGGAGACACAGTGACAAATCATTTGAATGCATTTAATACTGTGGTAAGTTAGTTATCATCTGTTCATATTAAAATTTCATATGAAGCTAAGTGCATCAGTTTGTTTTGTTCTCTATCAGATTCGTGGGATAGTATTGTTATTGCAATAGGTAGCAATGGAACTGCCTTACAATTTGATAAAATAGTCTCGTCCTTGTTGATGGAGCAAATGAGATAGAAAAATATGGAGAGCTGGAATGGTGATGCCTTGGTTGTACGAGGATGGTCCCAAAATAAGAATAAAAATAAGTCATTGAGTGGGAGGTCTAAATCTAGAGGGAGATCTAAATCTCAAATAAAACCTGTAAAAGTGGTGTGTTGGAAATGCGGAAAGGAAGGACACTGCAGAAGGGACTATAAATATAAAGCTCCTGATAAAGGAAAGAGATCTGATGATGCTCCTTCCGCAGACGTGAAAACCACCTTAGATGAAGGTGGGGATGTGTACTTGGCTTGTTCAAGTACACATGTAGATCATGAGGAATAGTTGATTGACTCAGGTGCATCCTTTCACTTCACTCCCCATAGAGAGTGATTCTGCGAGTATGAGAAATATGATGGTGGTGATGTATTCTTGGGGGATGACAACAAGATTAGAATCATTGTTAGTGGAAATGTAAAGTTGAAATTGCAAGGTGGAAGGGTTAGAACACCTTGAAGTGTTCTGCATATTCATGCATTAGCCAGGAATATGATTTCTGTAAGCAAGCTAGATGATGTAGGTGTAAAAATAATGTTCGAGAAGGATACCTGCAAGATGGTTCGGTGGGCACTAGTATTGATGTGAGGAGTTCGAATTGGAACTTTGAACAAACTACAAGGTAGCACTGTTATTGATGGGTGCAACAATTATGTGGTTCCTAAAAGTGGAGTAGAAAATATAATGATCTCTGGATAGGAGACCATGTTGTGGAATCAAAGGCTTGGACATATTGGAGAGAAGGGCCTTTGAATACTTCATGGTAAAGGTATGGTAGAAGGTATGAGTAATAGCTCTCTGGATTTTGATTTCTGTGAAAATTATGTATATGGGAAGCAAAATCATGTGAGTTTCCCCTTTGGTGGTAAGAGGGCAAAACAAATATTAGTGCTTGTGCACAGTGATGTGTTTGGACCTATGAAGGTTCCATCACTGAGTAAATCCATGTACTATGTATCCTTTATAAATGACTTTTCAAGGAATACATGGATATATTTCCTTAAGAAGAAATATGAATTCTTTGACATGTTTAAAGAATTTAAGGCTCTAGTGGAAAGCTAGACAGAGAGGAAGATAAAGGTGTTGAGGATAGATAACTGTGGAGAGTTTTGCAGAAAGGATTTTGAATAATTCTGTAAGAATTGTGGTATAGCACGGTAGAAGACTAATCCCTACACACCTGACGAAAATGGAGTTGCACAAAGAATGAACAAGACATTGATGGAAAGGGCAAGATGCATTCTCAGTGGTTTCGGGTTAGGATAAGAATTCTAGGCAGAGGCGACAACATGTTACCTGGTCAATAGATCACCTTCATCAGCATTCGAGGATAAGACTCCACAAGAGGTATGGAGTGGTAAGAAACCTTCTCTTTCACATCTGAGGGTATTTGGATGTGATGCATATGCACATGTTCCAAAGGAGAAACAAACCAAGTTGGATACTAAATCTAAAAAATGCATCTTGATTGGGTATAAGGATGGTTTAAAAGGTTATAATATTTGGAACCCAATAACAAGGAAGGTTGTGTATAGCTGAGATGTGGTGTTCAGAGAGATAAAAGATGTTATTAAACATGAATTCCAACCAAAGGAACCTGAGAAGATAGAGTTTGAGCTAAACGAGGAAGATCAAACTTTACAGTAGAGGAGGAATCAGAAGATGAAGAGCCACAAACTCCAGGTGTGAGAAGATCAGTTCAAGAAAGAAGGCAGCCATAAAGGTATAGTCCATCTGCTTTCTATCCAAATTTTACTTTATCTATGACTAATAATGATCCCATAACTATCAAGGAAGAAATAGATTCAGAGGATGGAGAACTCTCGAAAGAGGCCATGGTTGATGAAATGGTATCTTTGCACAAAAATGGGGCTTAGGATTTGGTGGAGTTGTCGGCTGGAAGGAAACGCATTGGCAACGAATGCGTGTTGAAGAAGAATATAGATGCAGAAGGAAAAGTGGAGAAATACAAAGCTCGATTGGTAGCAAAAGGTTATTCGCGGGTGCTAAGAATTGATTTGGGTGATATTTTTTTCTCCTATTGCCAAGGTAGATTCTATTAGATTACTTTTATCTGTTGTTGCTGCTTTTGATTTTGAGGTAGAACAAATGGATGTGAAGAAAACATTTCTTCATGGGGATTTGGAAGAGAAGATCTACATGAAGCAACCTAAAGGCTTTGCATTGAAGGGTAAGAAAGAACTGGTATGCAAGTTAAAGAAGTCTTTGTATGGGTTAAAATAGTCACAAAGGATGTGGTATTAGAAATTTGATACATTTATATGGGGACTTGGCTTCACCAGAAGCAAAGAATATCACTGTGTGTATTTTAAATTAATTGGTGACTATGTTATTTATCTGATCTTGTATGTGGATGATATGTTGTTGGTTGGAAATGAGAAAGAAATTATCCAGGATTTGAAGACTCATTTGTCCTCCAAATTCGACATGAAAGATCTTGGTGATGCAAACTATATTTTGGGCATCGAAATTAAAAGAGATCAGATAAAGGGGAAGCTCTGCTTAAACCAGAGGAAGTATGTCGAGACAATACTATAGAGGTTTAGAATGTAGGATAGTAAACCGATGAAGCTTCCTAATCCTGTAAGTGTAAAGTTATCTGTTGAATAGTGTCCCAAGACACAAGAAGAGGAAGAGGACACGTCCCGTGTTTCATATGCAAGTGTAGTCAATAGCCTGATGTACGCGATGGTCTATACTAGACTAGATATTTCATATGCAGTGGGAGTATTGAGCAGGTTTAAGTCAAAACCAGGGAAGGAGCACTAAACAACAATGAAGCGATTTTTAGGTATTTGCATGGCACTAAGGATTATGGTTTGTGCTACCAAGGAAGAACATTGATCCAGGTGGATCTTGGTGGCCACTTGCCAAGTCCACCAAGAACCCCACCATTGTTTCTCTTAGCATTTTCAGTTTCCTTAATTGTAGCACAACTTACTATTTTTAGCAGTTTTCAGGTCATGAACTTCCAGAGCCGTTTTGAGGCCCTAAATGATGTTTTTTGGGAAATTCATTGGTACCTTACTAAAGTGGTAGTGCTCAGATAGATCTTTCTAATGAGCTATTGTATGCATCAAATGGAGATCGTATGCCAAAGTTACGACCCCGGGAAGTTACCAATTTACCCAAACGGGGCCCACAGTTTGGCGTTTCATCTTCTAGGGTTAGGTTTTGGAATGTTAAGGGTTTTTCATTATTTCTCAACAATAAATAGGCATGTAGCCACCACATCTCTTCTCAAAGATAAGCTACCATTGCCCTAACTGGTTTATTTCCATTACTATTTGTAAGCATATTTCAATATTTTACATTAATGAAATGAAGTATTATTTCTGTGCATATCTATGTTTATAGTTATCTATGTAATTTGTTTCATTCTTAATTAAGTTTGGATCAATGGTATCAGAGAATATGCTTTTTCTCTGTTTTTCTTTGCATGTCCCCAATGAGGTTGGGATATAAGGAGTTAGGTCTTGAGTCAAACCTTTGTAAGACCAACCTCGCAAATCTTGACAGCCTCCCATGTCGAATGAGAAGAAAGATGAGGGGGCAGGAGATCCTATCAAAATCTTGCTCAAAGAAGCCCTCGAGTGACAACGGAACGCGATGATGGTTTGCTTTGCCCAGATCCTTCAGTGGCTACCCAGAAGTGACGCATCAGCTTCCAGCAGCTACTCTAGAAACGCCATGTCCGTTAAGGTACAAGTTAATTTTGAAATCCACATATTTGAGGGTAAAATAGATGCAAATGCCATAGATAAATGGTTAAATATGTTAGAGGGTTATTTTTCTGGTCATGAATTTTCAAGTCGGGAAAATATTGTTTTCACTCTTCTCAAAGCAGTCCCCCACGTCAAGGACTGGTGGGAAACCTACTGCGAGCAGAAGGATGAAAGTATTGGATCACTATTTTCAGCTGCACCCACCTGGAATTCATTCCGAGATGCCATCAAGGAGTAGTACTACCCTGTTATAATCTATGAGGATGAATACATAAAGTGGATCATGCTGCAGCAGGGAAGGGACCAAGACGTGCCAGAGTTCACCAATATTTTCCATACCCTTCGTACAAAGTTGGCGATCAAATATTTGGGGTAGAATTTGATACTGAAATACCATGGTTTCTTGCACAAGTACATCTAGGAAGAAATAGAATTCCTGAACATCTCCTCGCTCGGTAAAGCATACCGATATGCTGTCAAGGTCGAGCAAAAGTTTAAAAAAAAGAAGCGAGACTTTGGATCTACGAATCCAAAGTAAGGGAAAGGTGCCCCTAAGCCACAGAACAAAGGAAAAAGCCAACGTGGAGCAGCCCAAGACAACCCACCAAAGCTACAAGCAAAGAATAGTGCCGCGAAGCCAAAAAAGTACATGGGAAAATGTTGTGAGTTCCATAAGAGCTCCACTCACAACACAAGTGAGTGTCGGGTCAAGCAGTCACTGGTGGCTGAGCTAAATGTTTCAGAATCAGATGCATGTTTTGACTTTGAGTTAGAACCCGACGAGGGGAATGACAAAGGGAAGCAGATCATTGATGTGGATCCCAAGGCCACTGTTGCTACCACCAAGTTCGAGAAAAATGAACTTGAAGATCCATAGGAGGAGGAGCGTCTCTTCCACTCCCAAATGTGGGTAAAGAGCTCCACGCTATAGTTCATTGTCGATAGCGAGAGCCAAAAGAACCTCATTTTAGCAGAGTTCATGAAGTGGTTGGTCTTACCGACCACAACACATCCACAACTGTACACCATCTGGTGGCTTCACTAAGGACACGATCATCGTGTGAGCCAATAGTGTCGCCTTCCATACAACATCAAGCCCTTCACGGATGAGGTATTGTGTGACATTGCTCCCCTTGAAGTTTGTGATGTATTATTAGGACAAAGATACTTGTGGAATCAACATGCTGTGTATGAATCAAGGCCCTGTGCTATTATTATTACATTGGGAAATAAGTTGTACAGGATACTAGAGGTAGCACCGCCTACCGCCATCTCTTTGATTACTACAAAACAATGCAGTAAGCTCATTTCTAAAACCAAGAAATTTGTTTTCCTAATGATATGCCCTCAAGGAAAGAAGAATACGGTGGCCACGACCTCTAGACAGGGCCCCTCCACACGACAACTACAGATAGACAAGGTCGTGGAGGAGTACGAGGACATCTTCACCTCCCCCGTAGGGGTTCCTCTAAATTGTCAATTCAAGCACTGCATCAATCTAACCCCAGGTGTGCCGCTTCCCAATGGACCAAATTATTGGTGCTCCATTCTGGAGAATGATGAAATCAAGAGGAAGATTCAGGAGCTCCTATATGAAGGTCACATATGTCCGAGTTCATCACCTTGTGGGAGCCCGATCGTGTTGGTACAAAAGAAGTATGCGACTTGGAGACTCTGTATTGACTATCGGGCGCTGAACAAGATCACTATTCATAATAGTTACCCGATCCCATGGATTCATGACCTCTTGGATCAACTAAAGGGGGAAACAATTTCAGCAAGATTGATCTGAAGTTAGGATATCACCAGGTACCAATCGAACCCTCTGATGTGTGGAAGACTACCTTCAAATCCAAGGAGGGCCTTTTCGAATGGTTGGTTATGCCTTTTGGATTAATGAATGCTCCTGCAACCTTCATGAGGCTAATGGATGACATCTTGCAGCCATTCACCAACTCATTTGTAGTGGTATACTTGGATGACATTTTGATATTCAACCAGAGTTGGGAAGAGCACCTCCACCACATCCGACAGGTTCTCCAAACACTGTGGCAACACAAGTTATGTGCCAATTTGGAGAAATACACTTTTGGCATGACTGAGGTTTAGTATCTGGGATACATTATTGATGAATAGGGCGTGCATGTGGATCCAGCCAAGATCCAGGTCATTCAGGATTGGCCATCTCCAACCACTCTGATAGAGCTCCACAGCTTTCTAGGTCTTGCCAACTTCTACCGCAGGTTCGTGTTGGGTTTTTCTCATATAACTTGGCCCTTGAGTCAAGTCACCAAGGGAGGAGCAAAAGCAAAATTCTTTTTGTCTGAATCTCAACAAAAAGCATTCATAGAGTTGAAATATCACCTCTACACGGCACCAATGCTCGCATTACCAGATTTACAGCAACCATTTGAGGTCGAGATAGATGCCTCTGACTATGCTATTGTCGCAGTACTTACTCAACACGGGTATCCAGTGGCATATCATAGTGAACACTTTCAGACATAGTCCAGAAGTATCCCACTTATGATAAAGAGATGTATTCCATTGTGCAGGCCTGCCGACAATGGAAGAATTACATTTTCGGGAAGGAAATGGTCATCCACACAGACCACTGACCCCTGCAGTTCATATAGACCCAAGGGAAATTGCAGAATGATCGCCATCAGAAGTCGTCTACATACCTACAACAGTTCCATTTGAATATCAAGTATAAGAAGTCTAGCACCAATAATGTTGCAAATTGCCTCAGTTGACCACCGATCATGGCATTAACCACCATGCTCAACGCTTGTGGGCACGAAACTTTTGATTGGCCATGTCTCTATAAAAGCGATCCAAAATTCAGCCACACATACCAAATACTCTTGGAGGGTTGGCATGTTCCAAATTTTCACCTCTAGGATGCCCCGTTATGCCACCTCAGTCACCTTTGTGTTCCTTCAAGTGAGCATGCCAAGATGATTTGGAAAGCACACTACAGTCGGGCTACTAGGCATTTCAAGGTTGAGAAAATGGTGACAGTACTGCAAAAGTATTTCTATTGGCTGAATCTTCGACATGATGTTTGGAAGTACATCAGATCATGTATTGTCTATGCCATTGCCAAACCGACCATCAAGAAGCAAGGCCTCTATGCCCCGCAGCCTACCCCTAGTCAACCTTGGGAATCCATCTCCATGGATTACATGTCAGGCCTTCCTTCCACTAAGCATGGAAATGATTGTGTTTTTGTGGTCATCGACAGGTTCTCAAAGATGGTCATTATGGAAGCCTGCAAGAAGAATATCACAGCAGAAGCCACTGCTAAACTCTTCTTTGAACGAGTGTGGGTGCACTTTGGGATCCCACAGTCTATCATCTTAGGTCGGGACAATTGGTTCCTCAGTACATTTTGGTCCAGTCTCTAGTCAATGCTTGACACCAAACTCACTAAGTCCATAGCCTTCCATCCTCAAACTGATGGCCAGACAGAGGTTGTCAATAGGATAATTGTGCACATTCTATGAATGTACAACTGAATGTATCCATGCACATGTTACGAGAGCCTCCCCTATGTTCAACACAACTATAACTGAGCTCTTCACAGCTCGACTGGTGACAGCCCCTTTCAGGTGGGCTTGGGATTCTAGCCACTATGCCGCATTGATGTGGCCATACCACTTGCAGCTACTCACATAGATTCAACTAATGTCTAGTCCGAAATAGACAAGGAAACTAGCTTCATTGAGCACATCCAACATATTCACTAGCAAGTCCATGACATTCTGGAGAAATCAAATGCCAAGCACAAGTAGTGACATGATCAACATCAGGTGCCACACAAGTTTTGGGTGGGCAACAAAGCCTGGTTGTATTTGCAAAAAGAACGCCTTACTAGAGCCTATCGGAAACTAAGACCACTTCAATATGGTACTTACACCATTACTAAGGCTATGGGAGACAATTCATTTTAGCTCAACATTCCCCCATTCCTTGGCCTGCACCTAGTGTTCAATGTGGACCACCTTCGGCCATACTTTCCACCATTGCTAGACACATACGACATTGCAGAACAATTCACACCCATAGAATTAAATCTAGATTGCATGGAACAAGCTGCAACTGATTGGATCATAGACATACAAATTAAGAACACTCGCCAACAGAATATCCAACTATATCGAGTTGTCAAAGCAGGCCAACTCCTTCACTAGGGCAAGTGGATCACTAGGGACCAAGTTCAGCAAAAGTTTCCTCATCTCATGGCGGAACTCAAAACAATGGGCACCATTGCTTCCTAAGGGGGGAGGAATGATCCAGGTGGATCTTGGTGGCCACCTGCCAAGTCCACCTGGACCCCAACCATTTTTTCTTTTAGCATTTTCAATTTCCTTAATTGTAGCACAACTTGCTATTTTTAGCAGTTTTTCGAGTCCTGAACTTTCAGAGCCATTTTGAGGCCCTAAATGACATTTTTTGGGAAATCTGGGGGAAGCATGGGTGCATGGACAAATGGGGTCCTTCCCAACGTGGTAGTGCTCAGATATATCCTTCTAATGAGCTATTGTATGCATCAAACAGAGATCGTATGCCAAAGTTACAACCCCAGGAAGTTGATATACCAATTTACCCAAACGGGGCCCAGAATTTGGCGTTTCATCTTCTAGGGTTAGGTTTTGGAATGTTAAGGGTTTTCCATTGTTTCTCAACAATAAATAAGCCTTTGATCCTCATTGTAACATAGTTTAGAGGCATGTAGCCACCACATCTCTTCTTAGAGATAAGCTACCATCGCCCTAGCTAGTTTATTTCCATTACTATTTGTAAGCATATTTCAGTATTTTACATTAATGAAATGAAGTATTATTTCCATTACATATCTGTGTTTATGGTTATCTCTGTAATTTGTTGCATTCCTATTTAAGTCTAGATCAAACATGATTAGACAGAGTGTTGGATATTTGTGACTTTGTTGATGAAGACCGGGTTGGAGATCTGGATCAAAGAAGATCTACAAGTGGGTATGTGTTTAACCTATTTTGAGCTGTAGTCAGTTGGATGAGTAAGAAATAATCTGTAGTGGCACTATCAACTATAGAGGCAGAATACATGGCAGCCACTCACGCAAGAAAGGAAGCATTTTGGTTGCAGAGATTTTGTTCTAGTATGGGGTTACTAGAGGGAGCTATAAGGATATATTGTGATAGCCAAAGTGAAATTTTCTTGGCAAAGAACCTTGCATATTATTCAAAGACAAAGCACATTGATGTTTAGTATCACTTTGTGAGGGATATGATAGGAGACAAAAAGGTGTTGCTGGTAAAGGTGGACACTTTGAAGAATACTGCATATGCATTGACAAAATCTGTGAGCTCTGAGAAGTTCTCTTGGTGTAGAGAAACAATGGGTGTTGCAGGGCTAGATTAATGACTAAGATCTCTTGTGGTCCCCTGTGGAAAGAAAACAACAAGTGGGGGAATGCTTCCCAACTAGCATAACAATGCATCCTAAAGGTGAAAATTTGGAACATTCTTCCCTTCTGAGAGTATCTGGTATAATCTGTCAAATTTTGGATCGCTCTTGTAAAGATGTGGCCACCCCAATGTCTCATGCCCATAGGTGTTAAGGACAGTGATTAGTGCCATGACCAGTGGTTGGCTAAGGCAGTCAATGACATTATTTTTGCTGCTTTTCTTATTCTTAATGTTCAATTGGAACTATTGTAAATAGGTGCATCATTTCTGATGGCGATTGTTCTGCAACTTCCCTTCTCTCTATATGAACTGTAAAGGTTGGTGGTCTCTGTGGATGACCGTTTCCTTCCCCATAATGTAATGCTTCCATTGACGACATGCCTGCACAATGGAATACATTTATTTTTTGTAAGTGGGGTACTTTCAGACTGTGTTTGAAAGTGTCTCACTCTGGTAAGCCATTAGATTTCCATGTTGAGTAAGAACTGCACTAATAGCATAGTCAGAGGCATCTGTCTCAATCTCAAATGGTTGTTGTAGGTTTGGTAATGTGAGCACTGGCGCAGAGCATAGATGATTATTCAACTCAAAGAATGCTCATTGTTGGGTTTTCAACCAAAAGAACTTTTATTTCACTTCGCCCTTGGTGACTTGATTTAAAGGCCAAGTGATATGAGGGAACCCCAACATGAACCTATGTAAGCAATTGGTAAGACCCAAAAAGCTGTGAAGGACTAGTAGAGTGGTTGGCACTGGCCAATCCTGAATGACTTGTATCTTGGATGGGTCCACTTGTACACCCTTCTCATCAATGATGTACCCTAGATATTAAACATAGGTCAGGTCAAATGTGCATTACTCCAAGTTAGCACACAACTTGTGCTATCAAAACATTTGAAGGACATATCGAATATGGTGGAGACGCTCTTCCTAAATCTGGTTGAAAATCAAGATGTCATCCAAATACACCACCACAAATTTATTGGTGAAGGGATGAAAGATGTCATCTATTAATCTCATGAAGGTTGCAGGGGTGTTCATCAATATAAATGGTATGACCAACCATTCAAAAAGGCCCTCCTTGGATTTGAAGGCAGACTTCCACACATCGGGGGATCCGATAGGCACCTGGTGATAATTGGACTTCAAGTCAATCTTGCTGAAATATTTGGCCCCATTGAGATGGTCGAAAAGGTCATCAATTCATCGGATTTGATACCTATTTTGGACGGTCATATTTTTCCGTGCCCGATAGTCAATAAAGAGCCTCCAAGTCCCATCCTTCCTCTGTACTAGTACAATCGAGCGCCCACAGGGCAATGAAATTGTCCTTATGTGCCCTTTCTATAGTATTTCATGAATCTACGTCTTGATCTAATCATTCTCCAGAAAAGGGCATCGATAGATCGATCCATTGGGAAGTTGTGCACCCAGGGTCAAATTGATGGAGTGCTTGACCTGATAGTGCATAACTTCCCTTGTGGGTGAGGTGAAAATGTCCCTGTACTCCTCAATGACCTTGTCCATGTATTGTTGTTGTGTGAAGGAGCCTTGCCTCAAATACATGGCCACAACCTTCTTCTTGCCTGGGGGCGAATCATAAGGAAAACAAATTTTGTAGTATTTGAAATGATCTTACTGCATTGCTTTGCAGTGATGAAAGAGATGGCGGTAGGCGGTGCTACCTCCAATATCCTGTACAACTTATTATCCAAAGTAATAATCACATAGTGTGGTCTAGACTCATATACAACATGTTCCTTCCACAAGTATGGCTTTCATAGCAATACATCATAAAATTCAAGAGGAGAAACATCACACAATACCTCATGCGTGAAGGGCTTGATGGTATAAGGAAGGTGAGATTGTTGGTTGATGTGAAGATCTTGTCCTTGGTGAGGCCACCTGATGATGTATGACTGTGGATGTGTTGTAGTTTTTAGGCCAAGCCGCTTCAAGGCTTCTTCTGAAGAGAGGTTCTTTTGTTTCCCGTTGTAGATAATGAACTATAGCGAAGAACCATTCACCCACATTTGTGAGTGGAAGTGGCAATACCCCTCTTTTGGATCTTCAGGCTCAATTTTCTAGATCTTTGTGGTGGCCATAATGGCACTGGGCTCTACATCAATGATCTTCTTCCCCTTGTAAGTCCCCTCATCAAGATCTGATTCAGAGTCAGAACTTGCATCTAATTCAGAAGCCTTCATCTTGGCCACCAGTGACTTCTTGGATCGACACTCACTTGTATTGTGAGTGGAGCTCTTATGGAACTCTCACCATTTTTCCATTTCCTTCTTCATCTTCATGGTGTTTTTCTTTACTTGCGGCTTTGATGGGTTGTCTTGGGTAGCCCCACCTTTGCTTGGTCCCTTGTTTTGTGGTTTTGGGGTGCCTTCTTCTTACTTCAGATTCACATATCCAAAGTCCCGCTTCACTATTTAAACTTCTACTTAATCTTTATAACGTACTGATACACCGTGTCAAGTGAAAAAATGTCTAGGAACTCTATCTCATCCTCAATGTACTTATGTAGACAGTCACGGTACTTGGGCACCAAATTCCGTTCAGTATCCTTGATACCCAACTTCATGTGAAGGGTATGGAAATTATTTGTGAACTTCAACACATCTTGGTCCCTTCCCTATCGTAGCATGGTCCACTTTATGTGTTTATCTTCATATCTCCAAAAAGGGTAATAATGTTCCTTGATGGCATCTCGAAAATAATTCCAAGTGGGGGAAGTTGAAAACAACGAGGGTTCACTCTCATCCTTTTCTTTGCAGTAGGCTTCCCACTAGTCCTTGACATGTGGAGCGTCTTTGAGAAATGCAAACGTAATCTTTTCCTGATTGGAAAAGTCATGAACTAGAAAATATCCTTCCAATATATTTAACCATTTATTTATGACGTCTCCATCTATAAGGCTTTCAAATATGGGAATATTGAAGTTAACTTGTACCTTAAAAGGAGTGGTGCCTCTAGAGTGGTTTTTGGATGAAAATGCATCACCTATGGGTAGCCATCGAAAGATCTGGGAAAAGTTATCCATCATCGCATCTCTCTATCGCTAGAGGGATTCTTTAAGCAACATTTTGAAAGAATATCCTGCCCCCTCATCTTTATTTTCTTCCCCCATGGGAGGTTATATGGTTTTGCGAGGTTGATCCTTCAATGGTTCAACTAGATTGATCCCTAATTCCTTATACCTTGACTTCGTTGGGGACATGTAAAGAAAAACAAAGAGAGACTAGACTGCTCTGATACCATTGATCCGAACTTAAAAAAAATGCAAAAACTTACAGATATAATCATAAACACAGATATGCAGCAGAAAGACACTTAATTTCATTAATAGAAAAATACGGAACTATGATTACAAACAAAATGGAAATATGATAGCTCAAGCGATGATAGCTTATCTCTGAGAAGCGATGTGGTGGCTACATGACTTTGAATTGAGGTACAATGAGGCTCAAGGGCCTTTTTATTATTGAACAATAAGGGAAAACCCTTCACAGGGTCGTAACTTGGTCATATTATGTTCGTTTGATGTGTATGATACCTCGTTGGAAATATCTCGCTAAGGAATACAAATTTTGATGCAATTTCCATAGAAATTGTTGTAGGAATCTTGCAAAGAAAACATTGTTTAGGGTCTCAAAATGGCTATGGAAGTTTAGGACCCAAAAAACTACCAAAAATAGTAAACTGAGCTATAATTAAGGAAACAAATGAGACTGACTAGGGGGTCTAAGTGGAATGGGCAGGTCACCACCAATATCCACCTAGATTAGGAGGAGAACATATCACTAATTTGATTATATGAGCCTGTTATATGCTGATGGGTCTTGTTGTTCTTCGATGATTCAAGAGAATTATTTACATGTTATTTTAGTGAGCATTTAAGTGTGTAAGTATATAAATGTCAATTGTATAATTAAGTGTTGAATATAGTCAATACCGAGACAACTTACATATGTAACTATCAAAATTATAGTTCAATGCATTTTGATAGTTGTAAGTTAGTCCATAGAGTGGTTTAAGTATCAAGAATGTCGTTCGAGAGGTCAAAAAGCATGAATTACCTCTAACATTTGAATTAGTTGGATCTAATACCAACTATATAATTATATTGTAATTAGATGCAATAGTGCAATAAAAAAAATTATTTTGTGTATATTTCTGAGTATTATGTTTCCAAATTCCATTTCTTTGTTATATCTATTCCACAATAAGCCTTCTACAATTTTAATTTAATTATCATTGATTTTTAGGTAGATGTTTGTATTCATAGTAGTAATTACGTATCAAGGCTTAAGATTTATCTCCAAATTAGATATTCCTTTTTAGTTAATTTTCTCCAATAATTAATTTTACAAAATGTAGCAACCATATAGATTAAATGATTGGTAAATGTCTATGAGCATCAATCCATGATAAACATCAAAACACTTACTTCATTATACATTTGACATAAACAATACAAGTTAACTAAATTATAGTTTTATTTCAATTAATTATGAAAATAAGTGTACATGAATTAAACATATACACATTTGAAAAAACATGTAACAAGATTCTTAACCATAACAGATCCACCCCAATAAATCATGGAGATTTTAAACCTATAAATAATGCTATAATATTATGAACCAATATCATGGATTATCAATACCACATGCCCCAAAAACTCTATAACTCATTTCATATGATATGTTCATGTCATATTTTTTAATTAATAAATTAAATTAAAATGATGGAAATGGCATAACTTCATTTGAGATCAATGTAAACATTTTATATATGAATATTATTAAGAATATCCTATAATATTCTATAGAGGTTAAATTGTACTATCAACTTAAAATTTTGGAAGTCCTACTCCAAAGTAGACATGCCTATAGGCATAATAAATAATGTATTTACAAGGTAAAATGAATTGAATCTCCACGATTAAAAACATTATCACCCAAATATGTATATGTTTAACTCATATATTATTTTTTTTTGTATAATAATTAATAATAATAATAATAATAACAATAATTTCAAATAAACTTATTATTTAGTTAATTTCATGATATTTTATTTTAAAGATATAAAATGTATTATGAGTTCTCATTTTGATACTTACCATTAATTGATACCTCTAAACATTTATCACCCATTACCCATTATATATATCCATTAAATATGAGTGTAGACCCATTATCTACCAAGAGTCTAGATGAATCAAATCTCTTAAAATCTTAAGAGATTTGATGTCTTTTGACACTTGGTAGATCAAGAGTTCAGATGGATCTAAGTTAGTTTAATTCCCCTTATAAATAAGTTATATTCCATGTAAATACCATGGACAATACCATAGACTCTCAGAAGGTAGGAGCTCAAAAACCACCAGTAACTTGGCCGAGTCAAATTTACCTTAACCAGCAAACAAAAATGATAACTTATAATTTTTATTTTAATAAAGACTTATTTCTATTTTTATTACTAATTTTAACTATCCAACAAAAATTGATTAAAAAAATAATATCATAATTTTTTATTTGAAAATAACAATATTTTATTTTTGAAATATTCAAAATATTTATATAATAGCACATTGCAACATCTCCTATATATTAGACCAGAGGGAACTCTACCAAAGTCCTTATCATTTTCTTCATTATTAATACAAATAGAGATTACCTAGGGTTGCATTGAGTCTGACAGAGTTTGGATTGAGAGTGGTATCTTGTGTCAGTTGATTTAAGTATTGCAATCGGTCCCATCGACTTGGTTTGATAGTGGTATGTCGTGTCAGTAGGAATTGCCCCGTTCACTAGAAATACATTGCAAATGAGAGTACACCAGCATGTCCGCCGTCCAACTTTATTTTGAGAATCATTTCGTCTTCAAATTAGTCCTGAAAAAAGCATCAAGACAAAGTGATTCCACCATACAATCCTCCACCCCAAACAAAATGCTCATCGATGAAGTATTCTCTTTTAGATGATGATAGAAACTTCCTGCATTCAATGGTCTACACTTCAGCTTATGAACCTGGTGGGGAAATTAAGGGTTCTGCAATGTTCCAGAAACATTCCAACTGATTTGCATCTATTGCTTTCTGCCATACTGACGATACGGTATCCATGATTTCAATGCCCATGAATACCACCATAATGGTGTTGTTGACCTACATTTGGAAATGAAAAATACTTTCGAATCTTTGATTTCATCAATCAGATGGTACAGTGTGAAAAATATTTTTGGATCCAGGAGAAAATCTCTGTGTATATGTGTTTTATGTGTTATGCTCTCGCATTATTTATTTTATGTGGTTTAGAATCGTATGCAGGTAATTTCTGTATGGGGTTAAAACCTACATTTGGTATCAGATATTTTTTGGCTTCAAGGGGACACCTTTGCTGTTGAGGGGTTTCGCTCAGGCCTGTGGTAGACCCTATTCAATGGGAGATATGCAGGATTGATTCTAGTGGTGAAAGAAGACAATGAGCAGTGGAAAGATAGAGATCGAGAACTTTAATGGTTAGAGTTTTTCAGTTATGGAAACTCAAGATGGAGGATTCATTGGTGGATAAGGATTAGTGGATCATAGTAGATCCAAGTACTAAACTAACGGGAGTGCTAGATGAAGAATGGAAGAAGTTGGATCGGAAGGCAAAGAGCACAATAAGATTGTGTGTCTCAGATTCAGTATTGTTGAATGTATCATGGGAAGCTACGACGAAGGATTTGTAGGAAAAGTTAGGAACTTTGTACCAATCTAAGTCTTTTTTGAATAAATTGTTCCTGTGGAAAAATCTATATAACCTAAGGATGAAATATGGAGACTCAATGACAGAGCATCTGAACACATTTAATACTATGGTAAGTTAGTTATCATCTGTTGATATTAAAATTTCATTTGAAGATAAGTTCATTAGTTTGTTGTGTTCTCTACCAGATTCGTGTGATAGTCTTGTTATTGAAATAGGTAGTAATGCAACTGCCTTGAGTTTGATAAAATAGTCTCATCCTTGCTGATAGAGGAAATGAGACAGAAAAATACGGAGAGTTGTAATGGTGATGCCTTGGTTGTATGAGGACGGTCCCAGAACAGGAACAAAAATAAGTCATCGAGTGGGAGGTCTAAATCTAGAGGGAGATCTAAATCTCCAGGAAAACTTGTAAAAGTGGCGTGCTAGAAATGCAGAAAGGAAGGGCACTACAAAAGGGATTGTAAATCTAAAGCTCCTAATAAAAGAAAGGGATCTAATTATGCTCCTTCTATAGAGGCGAAAACAACCTCAGATGAAGGTGGGGATGTGTAAATGGCTTGTTCAAGTACACATGTAGATCACAAGGAATGGTTGACTGACTCAGGTGCATCCTTTCACTTCACTCCGCATAGAGAGTGGTTCTGCGAGTATGAGAAATATGATGGTGGTGATTTCTCGTTGGGGGATGACAGGGAGGTTAGAATAGTTTGTCGCGGAAAAGTAAAGTTGGAATTCCAAGGTGTAAGGGTTAGAACACTTTCAGGTGTTTTGCATATTCCTGCATTAGCTAGAAATATGATTTCTATAACAAGCTCAATGATGCAAGTGTAAGAACAGTGTTCGAGAAGGATACTTGCAAGATGGTTCAGGGGGCACTGGTACTGATGTGAGGAGTTCGAATTGGAACTTTGAACAAGCTGCAAGGTAGCACTTTTATTGATGGGTGCAACAGTTCTGTTGTTCCTGAAAGTGGAGTAGAAAATCTAATGGTGTCTGGAGAGAAGACCATGTTATGGCATCAAAGGCTTGGACATATTGGAGAGAAGGGCCTTCCAATACTTCATGGTAAAGTTATGGTAGAAGGTATGAGTAATAGCTCTCTGGATTTTGATTTCTATGAAAATTGTGTATATGGGAAGTAGAATCAGGTGAGTTTCCCCTCTGGTGGTAAGAGGGCAAAACAGATATTAGAGCTTGTGCACAGTGATGTGTTTGGACCTGTGAAGATTCCATCACTAGGTAAATCCATGTACTATGCATCCTTTATAGATGACTTCTCAAGGAATACATGGATATATTTCCTTAAGAAGAAATATGAAATTTTTGACATGTTTAACGAATTTGAGGCTCTGGTGGAAAAGTAGACAGGGAAGAAGATAAAGGTGTTGAGGATAGATAACGACAGAGAGTATTGCAGTAAGGAATTTGAAGAATACTGTAAGAAGTGTGGTATAGCACACAGAAGACTACTCCATACACACCTGAGCAAAATGGAGTTGCAAAAAGAATGAACAAGACATTGATGGAAAGGGCAAGAAGCATGCTCAGTGGTGTCGGGTTAGGATAGGAATTCTAGGTAGAGGTAATGGAGACAACATGTTACCCAGTCAATAGATCACCTTCTTCAACGTTGGAGGATATGACTCCACAAGAGGTATGGACTAGTAAGAAACGCTCTCTTTCACATCTAAGGGTATTTGGATGTGATGCATATGTACATGTTCCAAAGGAGAAACGAACCAAGTTGGATAGGAAATCTGAAAAATACATCTTTATTGGGTATAAGGATGGTTTAAAAGGTTATAATATTTGGAACCTAGTAACAAGGAAGGTTGTGTACAGCCGAGATGTGGTGTTCAGAGAGGTAAAATATGTTATTAAACATGAATTCCAACCAAAGGAACTTGAGAAGATAGAGTTTGAGCTAAAGTAGGAAGAATCATACTCTAGAGTAGAGCAGGAATTAGAATATGGAGAGCCACAGACTTTGGGTGTGAGAAGATCAGTTCAAGAGAGAAGGCAGCTAGAAAGGTATAGTCCATCTACTTTCTATTCAAATTTTTCTTTATCTATTATTGATGATGATCCTAGAACTATGAAGGAAGTAGTAGATTCAGAGGATGGAAAACTTTGGAAAGAGGCCATGGTTGATGAAATGGCATCTTTTCACAAAAATGAGGCTTGGGATTTGGTGGAGTTGCCGGCTGGAAGGAAACCCATTGGCAACAAATGGGCATTCAAGAAGAAGACAAATGCAAAAGGAAAGGTGGAGAAATACAAAGCTCGGTTAGTAGCAAAAGGTTATTGGCAGGTGCTGGGAATTGATTTTGGTGATATTTTTTCTCCTATTGCCAAGGTAACTTCTATTAGATTACTTTTATCTGTTGTTGCTGCTTTTGATTTTGAGGTAGAATAGATGGATGTGAAGACAAGATTTCTTCATGGGGATCTAGAAGAGGAGATCTACATGAAGCGACTTGAAGGCTTTGCGTTGAAGGGTAAGAAAGAATTGGTATGCAAGTTAAAGAAGTTTGTGTATGGGTTAAAATAGTCACCAAGGATGTGGTATCATGAATTTGATACATTTATACGAGGACTTGACTCCACCAGAAGAAAAGAAAATCACTGTGTTTATTGCAAAGTAATTGGTGACCGTGTTATTTATCTGGTCTTATATGTGGATGATATGTTGCTAGTTGGAAATGGCAAAGAAATTATCCATGATTTGAAGACCCATTTTCCCTCCAAATTCGACATGAAAGATCTTAGTGTTGCAAACTATATTTTGGGCATGGAAATTAAAAGAGGTTGGACAAAGGGGAAGCATTGGTTAAACTAGAGGAAGTATGTCGAGACAATATTGTAGAGGTTTAATATGCAGGATAGTAAACTGGTGAAGCTTCCTATTCCTGTAGGTGTAAAGTTATCTGATCAACAGTGTCCCAAGACATAAGAAGAGGAAGAAGACATGTCCCAAGTTCCATATACAAGTGCAGTCAGTAGCTTCATGTATGCAATGGTCTGTACTAGACCATATATTTCACATGTAGTGGGAGTATTGAGCAGGTTTATGTCAAAACTAGGGAAGGAGCACTAGACAACAATGAAGCAGGTTTTCAGGTATTTGCATGGCACTAGTGATTATGGTTTGTGCTACCAAGGAAGAGCATGATTGGATAGAGTGTTGGATATTCGTGGCTTTGTTGATGCAGACTGGGTTGGAGATCTGGATGAGAGAAGATCTACAAGTGGGTATGTGTTCAACCTATTTGGAGGTGCAGTCAGTTGGATGAGTAAGAAACAATCTGTAGTGGTACTATCAACTATAGAGGCAGAATACATGGTAGCTACTCATGCAAGCAAGGAAGCATTTTGGTTGGAGTGATTGTGTTCAAGTATGGGGTTAGTAGAGGGAGCTATAAGGATAGACTGTGACAGCCAAAGTCCAATTTTCTTGGCAAAGATCCTTGCATATTATTCAAAGACAAAGCATATTGATGTTTAGTATCACTTTGTGAGGGATATCATAGAAGACAAAAAGGTGTTGCTAGTAAAGGTAGACACTATGAAGAATATTGCATATGCATTGATAAAATCTGTGAGCTCTAAGAAGTTCTCTTGGTATAAAGAAACAATGGGTGTTGTAGGACTATATTAATGACTAAGCTCTCTTGTGGTCCCCTATGGAAAGAAAACAACAAAGTGGGAGAATGCTTCCCAAATGGCATAACAATGCATCCTGAAGGTGAAAATTTGGAACTTTCTTCCCTTCTAGGAGTTTTTGGTATATGTTTTCAAATTCTGGATCACTCTTGTAAAGATGTGGCCACCCCAATGTCTCGTGCCCACAGGAGTTAAGCATTGTGATTAGTGCCATGACCAGTGGTCAGCTAAGGTAGTTAACGACATTATTGTTCCTGCTTTTCTTATACTTAGTTTTCAATTGGAACTATTGCAGATAGGTAGACCATTTCTGATGGTGATCGTTCTGCAACTTCCCTTGTGTCTGTATGAACTGTAAAGGTTGATGGTCTCTATGTATGACCATTTCCTTCCCCATAATGTAATGCTTCCATTGACGACAGGCCTACACAATGGAATATATTTATTTGTCATAAGTGGGGTACTTTCAGACTGTGTCTGAAAGTGTCTCACTCTAGTAAGCCATTATATTCCCATGTTGAGTAAGAACTGCACCAATAGCATAGTTAGAGGCATCTGTCTCAATCTCAAATGGTTGTTGCAAGTCTGGTAATGTGAGCATTGGTGCAAAACATAGGTGATTCTTCAACTCGGAGAATGCTCATTGTTGGGTTTTCGATCAAAAGAACTTTTCTTTCACTTCGCTCTTGGTGACTTGATTTAAAGGCCAAGTGATATGAGAGAACCCTAACACGAACCTATGGTAGAAATTGGTAAGAACCAAAAAGCTGTGAAGCACTGTTAGAGTGGTTGGCGCTAGCCAATCCCGAATGACTTCTTGGATGGGTCCACATGTATACCATTCTCATCAATGATGTACCCCATATATTAAACATAGGTTAGGCCAAATGTGTGTTACTCTAAGTTAGCACACAACTTGTGTTGCCAAAACATTTGAAGGACCTATCGAATATGGTGGAGATGATCTTCCTAAATCTGGCTGAAAATCAAGATGTCATCTAAATACACCACCACAATTTTATTGGTGAAGGGATGAAATATGTCGTTTACCAGTCTCATAAAGGTTGCAGGGGTGTTCATTAATTCAAATGGCATGACCGCCCATTCAAAATGGCCCTCCTTGGATTTGAAGGCAGACTTCCACACATCGGGGGATCTGATAGGCACCTAGTGATAACCTAACTTCAAGGCAATCTTGCTGAAATATTTGACCCCATTGAGCTAGTCCAAAAGGTCATAAATTCGTGGGATTGGATACCTATTTTAGAGAGTGATATTTTCAGTGCCTCATAGTCAATACAGAGCCTCCAAGTCCCTTCCTTGTTCTGTACTAATGCAATTGAGCTCCCATAGGGTAATGTACTTGTTGTGATGTGCCCTTTATATACTATTTCATGAATCTAACTCTTGATCTAATCATTCTCCATAACAGGGCATCGATAGATCGATCCATCAGGAAGCGACGCACCAAGGGTCAAATTGATGGAGTGCTTGTCTAGTAGTGCAAAGCTTCCCTTGTGGATGAGGTAAAAATGTCCCTGTACTCCTCAATGACCTTATCCATCTATTGTTGTTGTGTGAAGGAGCCTTGCCTCAAATATGTGGCCACTGCCTTTTTCTTTCTGGGGGACAAATCATAAGGAAAAAAATTTCCTGGTATGTGAAATGATCTTACTACATTTCTTTACAGTGATGAAAGAGATGGCAGTAGACAAGGCTACCTCCAGTATCATGTACAACTTATTATCCAAAGTAATAATCACAGAGCGTGGTCTAGACTCATATACAACATGTTCCCTCCACAAGTATGGTTGTCCTAGCAATACATCATACAATTCAAGAGAAGCAACGTCACACAACACCTCATGCATGAAGGGCTTGATGCTATAGGGAAGGTGAGACTGTTGGCTAACGTGAAGATCTTGTCCTTGGTGAAGCCACCTAACGGTGTACAACTGTGGATGTGTTGTAGTCTTTAGGCCAAGTTTCTTCATGGATTCTGCTGAAGAGAGGTTCTTTTGGCTCCCACTATTGGTAATGAACTACAGCGAGGAACCCTTCACCCACATTTGTGAGTGAAAGAGGTGTTCCCCCTCCTTTGGATCTTCAAGCTCAATTTTCTGGATCTTTGTGGTGGCCATAATGGCACTGGCTTTGCATCAATGATCTTCCTCCCTTTTTGAATCCCTTTATGGAGTTTTGATTTAGATAGAACCTGCATTTGATTTGGAAGCCTTCATCTTGACCACCAGTGACGGCTTGGCTTCACACTCACTTGTATTGTGAGTGAAGCTCTTATGGAACTCACACCATTTTCCCGTGTCCTTCTTCATCTTCATGGTGTTTTTCTTTGCTTGCAGCTTCAATGGGTTGTCTTGGGTAGCCCCACCTTGGCTTGGTCCCTTGTTCTGTGGTTTTGGGGTGCCTTCTCCTTACTTTGGATTCATAGATCCAAAGTCCCGCTTCGTTGTTTAAACTTCTGCTCAATCTTTACAATGTATTGAGACATCGTGTCGAGTGAAGAAATGTCTAGGAACTCTATCTCATCCTCAATGTACTTGTGTAGACAATCATGGTACTTGGGCACCAAATTCCATTCAGTATCCTTGATACCCAACTTCATGTGAAGGGTATGGAAATTATATGTGAACTTCAGCACATCTTGGTCCCTTCCCTACCGTAGCATGGTCCACTTTATGTATTTATCTTCATAGCTCTAGATAGCGTAATAGTGTTCCTTAATGGCGTCTTGAATAGAATTCCAAGTGGGTGCAATTGAAAACAACGAGGGTTCACTCTCATCCTTTTCTTTGCAGTAGGCTTCCCACTAGTCCTTGACATGTGGGGCGTCTTTGAGAAATGTAAATGTAACCATTTCTTGATTGGAAAAGTCATGAACTGAAAAATATCCTTCCAATAGATTTAACCATTTATCTATGACATTTGCATCTATAAGGCTTTCAAATATGGGAATATAGAAGTTAACTTGTACCTTAAAAGGAGTGGCACCTCTAAAGTGGTTGTTGGATGAAGATGCATCAGCTATGGGTAGCCATGGAAGGATCTAGGAAAAGTTATCCATCATCGCATCCCTCTGTCACTCGAGGGCTTCTTTGAGCAACATTTTGAAAGGATATCCTACCCCCTCATCTTTATTTTCTTCTGCCAGGGAGGTCGTCTGGTTTTGTGAGGTTGACCTTGCAATGGTTCAACCAGAACGAGCCATAACTCCTTATACCTTGACCTCATTGGGGATATGTAAAGAAAAACAAAGAGAGAGTAGACCGCTTTGATACCATTGATTTGAACATAAACAAAAACACAACTTACAGATATAATCATAAACATAGATATGTGGCAGAAAGACACTTCATTTCATTAATAGAAAAATACCGAACTATGCTTACAAACAAAATGGAAATAAGATAACTCACGTGATGGTAGGTTATCTCTGAGAAGAGATGTGGTGGCTACATGCGTTTGAAGTGAGTTACAATGAGGGTCAAGGGCCTTTTTGTTATTGAACAGTAAGGGAAATCCTTCCCAGGGTCGTAACTTGGTCATATTATCTTCTTTTGATGCATATGATACCTCGTTGGAAATATCTCTCTAAGGAATACAAATTTTGATACAATTTTCATAGAAATCGTTGTAGGAATTTTGCCAAAAAAACGTCGTTTAGGGCCTCAAAATGGCTTTGGAAGTTCAGGACCCAAAAAACTACCAAAAATAGAAAATTGAGCTACAATTAAGGAAACATATGAGACTGAATGGGGGGTCTAGGTGGAATGGGCGGGTCACCAGCAATATCCACCTAGATCATGAGGAGAACTTATCGCTAATTTGATTAATTGAGTCTGTTATATGCTGATCGGTCTTGTTGTTCTTCAATGATTCAAGAGAATTAGTTACATGATATTTTTGTGAGCTTACGTGTGTATGTAAATAAATGTCAATTGTATAATTAAGTGTTGAATATAGTTAGTACCGAGACAACTTACATATGTAACTATCAAAATTATAGTTCAATGCATTTTGATAGTTGTGAGTTAGTCCATAGAGTGGTTTCAGTATTGAGAATGTCCTTCGGGAGGTCAAGAAGCATCAATTATCTCTAAGGTTAGAATTAGTTGGATCTAATACTAACTATATAATTATATTGTAATTGGATGCAATAGTGCAACAAAAAATATTATTTTGTGTATATTTCTGAGTACTATGTTTCCAAATTCAATTTCTTTGTTATATCTATTCCAAAATAAGCCTTCTAGAATTTTAATTTAATTATCAATGATTGTTAGGTAGATGTTTGTATTGATAGTAGTAATTACATATCAAGGCTTAAGATTTATCTCCAGATATTCCTTTTTAATTAATTTTCTCCAATAATTAATTTTAAAAAATGTAGCAACCATATAGATTAAATGATTGGTAAATCTTTATGAGCATCAATCCACTATAAACATCAAAACACTTACTTCATTATACATTTGACATAAATAATACAAGTTAACTATATTATAGTTTTATTTCAATTAATTATGAAAACAATTATATATGAATTAAACATATACACATTTGAAAAACATTTAACAAGATTCTTAACCATAAGAGATCCACCCTAATAAATCATGGATATTTTAAACCTATAAATAGTGTTACAATATTATGAGCGAATGTCATGTATTATCAATACCACATGCCACAAAAACTCTATAACTCATTTCATATGATATGTTCATGTCATATTTTTTAATTAATAAATTATATTAAAGTGATAGAAATGACATAACTGCATTTGAGATCAATGTAAACATTTTATATATGAATATTATTAAGAATATCCTATAATATTCTATAGAGGTTAAATTGTACTATTAACTTAAAATTTTGGAAGTCCTACTCCAAAGTAGACATGCCTATAGGCATAATAAATAATGTATTTCCAAGTTAAAATGAAGTGAATCTTCACGATTAAAAAACATTATCACTCAAATGTGTATATTTTTAACTCATACATTAATTTTTTTATATAATAATAATCATAATAATAATAATAAAACAACATTAAATAATTATTATTTAGTTAATTTTATGATATTTTATTTTAATGATATAAAATGTATTATGAATGGCGTTTGATACTTACCATTAATTAATACCTCTAAACATTATTATCACCATTACCCATTATATTATATATATATATATAATATATATATATATATATATATATAAATATATTATAATATATCCATTAAGTAGAGTGTAGACTCATTATCTACCAAGAGTTTAAGATTAATCAATCTCTTAGTATCTTAAGAGATTTGATCTATTTGACACTTGGTAGATCAAGAGTTAAGATGATACTAAGTTAGTTTAATCCCCTATAATAAGTATAATTCCACATAAACACCTTGGACAATACCAATAACACCTCTTATAATAAACTCTTATAAATTAAGAGCTCAAAAACCACCAATAACTTGACTGAGTCAAATATTTACTTTAACTAGTGAACAAAAATAATAACTTAAAATTTTTATCTTAATAAAGACTTATTTCTATTTTTATTATTAATTTTAACTATACAACAAAAAAAATAATTAGAAAAATAATTTATATAACAACACATTGCAACATCTCCTATATATGAGACCGGAGAGAACCCTAGCAAAGTCCTTATCATTTTCTTCATTATTAATACAAATAGAGATTACCTAGGGTTGCATTGAGTCCGACAGAGTTTGGATTGAGAGTGGTATCTCGTGTCAGTCGATTTAAGTCCCATCGACCTGGTTTGATAGTGGTATTTCGTGTCAGTAGGCATTGCCCATTTCGTTCGCCAGCAATACATTGCAAATGAGAGAGTACACCAGCATGTCCGCCGTCCAACTTTATTTTGAGAATCATTTCGTCTTCAAATTAGTCCTGAAAGAAGCGTCAAGACAAAGTGATTCCACCATACAGTCCTCCACCCCAAACAAAACGCTCATCGATGAAGTATTCTCTCTCAGATGATGATAGAAACTTCCTGCATTCAATGGTCTGCACTTCAGCTTGTGAACCTGGTGGCAAATTAAGAGTTCTGCAATGTTCCATAAACTTTCCAAACGATTTGCATCTATCGCTTTCTGCCATACTGACGATACTGTATCCATGATTTCAACGCCCATGAATACCACCATAATGGCGTTGTTGACCTACGTTTTGAAATGAAAAATACTTTCGGATCTTTGATTTCATCAATCAGATGGTACAGTGTGAACGAATGTATTAGTATATACGAATGTAAAATTATATATACGAATGTATTAGTATATACGAATGTTATAGGAATGTAAAAATTTTTGGTGGTTCGTAAAATTATGTATTAGTATATATGAATGTAATATGAGTATAGGAGGATCTAATTTCTTCACGTGTAAATTTTTTTTTTATGAGTAGATATTATTTAAAAATTTTGTATATAGTTTTTTGGTGAATAAACAAAATTTCAACTTTGATAACAGAGGTACAAAATTACATATTATACTGAATTGTAATATAAACTTTTTGACTCAAAAGTTTTCTCTTCTATTATATAAATAGAGATAAAATAGGCTGAAACATAATCCCATCAATGTCAAACACACACAACACAGAAATTAAGCACTAGAGAGGGGAATCCTGGTTGTACCAAGGACAAAAGTTTGGTAATTTCACTTCGTGTTGGGACGATCGAGCGCATGAGCTAACTTGATGGAGTAGTATGAGCGTTCAAAGGATCATGATTGTTATGGCCATGCCTTGTGATGCCCACTTCTCGTTTTGTTGTTTTGCTTGTCCTTTCCTAATATAATTCAACTTTCTAATCATAATACAACTAGAAAAATATATCACTTTATTTATAAGGTACAATCATAATCCGCATAATGGGGAAAGCTTGAGGGACCACGAGGAGCTTATGGGTGGTCCTAGTGCCTCCTAAACAAAGGCAACGAACTTTTTTTTAAGGTTTTTGCACATTATAATTTATTCTTAAAAAATTAACGAGATATAATTACTGTATATTATTAATTATAATTTTCTTAATTTTTAATATATTTTTTGGAGTTGTTTATGGAGGGGAGGAATCTGTCTAGATCGTCAAAAGTGGATTCTCTAGGAGGAATTTGTTGAGATTTTCAAAAGTTGATTCTTCAGGAGTAATTTGTCTAGATTGCCAAAAGTGGTTGGAATCCGGGCAAAAGAATCTCAAAAAATCTTGCAGTAGTAGTTTTTGAATCATGTTTTTGATGGTGGAAATAGATTCAGCACCATCAAAAACCTTTAGGACACCCAAAATATGAAGTTTGACAGGTATGATTTAGATTCAGAAAAATTCGTACCCGATTTTATCAAAATATAGCAAGAATTTCCATGACTTTAAGGGCAAAAAACAGTCTCCTTAGAC
>APFE030247573.1:0-23075 GCA_000404065.3 Pinus taeda | reverse complement strand
GGTTTTCAGCTGTATGCTTTCCCCGTGATATATTGTGTTGATATGTGTGATTGATGTTTCAATGTGCGCATGCGATTGATGTTTTAATTCTGCAAATTGATGATCAATGTAGAGGAGGTTATTTATTATGCATGATTCCTCAAATAGTGTATAATCGAGATAATCTCTGTGAATAAGTGTCATATTATTCAAAATTTCTACATGGTATCAGAGCTGGTTGATTTGTATAAAAAGTTCTACAGGATATCAAAGCGAGGATTGATCATCAGATCTATTATTCAGAAAGTGATTACGTTTTATTTCTTCAGGCAGAGTCTGTAATCGGGCCAAGTAGCCACTGGATTCATCCTTCTTTTGGAAGGTGAGATATCCGGTAAATGCCCATACAGTCAATCTCTGTACGAGAAATACTTTGTTCTCACGAATTTTAGATTAGAAGCAGTTGAGTTTTGAGCTGGTGGAATTCGAATTTGCAGCAATGTTTTCTTGGCATAGAAGTTGAAATGCCTTTCAACGGATTGCGATTGGAGTATGCCCTTGAAGGAAGCTCGAATTATATTGCATGGAAAGACAGGATGGAGGCCGTGTTAGATGACAATGGGTTGAAGGAGTTCATAGATGCGGATGTCCCAAAACCTACTAATGCTGCTGAAGCTGAGGCTTGGCAAAAGAAGACAACAAAGTGTCGAAGGATTCTGTTGTAGGGTGTGAGGGATCACATTGTATCTAGCCTCCATGGAAAGGATTCTCCATACTTGATGTGGAAAGCGTTGATAGACTTATTCCAAAGCAAGAGTGGCCAGAGGAAGTTGGCGCTCAAGGATAAACTCAGAAACATCAAAGTTGAGAAAGGAGACAGTATGCCCAAGTATCTCACGAAGTTCACCTAATGCTGAGATGAGCTGGGAAGTGTGGGGGTGACTGTCGATGATGAAGACTTGGTGAGCTTGGCTCTACTTGGTCTTCCGAAGATTTGGCATTCCTATCAGGACTCTATCAATGGTTGGGAGGAATTGCGAGGATGGGAGAGACTTTGGTCGGATCTTGTGCAAGAGGAGATTAGGCAAAATACCAGGGATGGATCTTCATCAAAGGCATCTGATGAAGAAAATTACGCTTTGGCTGCCAAAGTAAAGAAGGGGAAGAACAAGAAAGCTTCTCATTCTAGTGCGAAAGGCAAGAAGCAGGACATGTCCAAGGTGAAGTGCTTTCACTGTCACTAGCATGGACACTATGCCACAAATTGTCCGCAAAAGAAGAAAAATAAGAAAGCTACTGGATCTGCAGCGGGAGAGGCCTTAGCTTCGCAGTTGGAGCTAAATTTTGCGCTAATCGCATGCTTGGTATCAAGTGTGATGGTATCTTGGTTCTTGGACAGTGGTGCATCTTTTCACATGACAAGAGATGGAGATTTGTTTTCTGATCTGGATGAGAAAGATCTTGGAGTGCACATCGAGATGGGCGATGACGGTAGATACAGTGCGACTGGTATTGGTACCATTTCCTTTGAGAGGGAGTCTGTTAAACCCTTCGTATTGGAGGAAGTGATGCATGTTCCACGATTGAAGAAGAATCTTATCTCTGTGGCGATGTTAGAAGAGAAGGGATATGATGTTGTCTTCAGCGAGGGAAAGGTTTTCATTCGCAGTAAGACAACTGGAGGAACCTGGAAGATAGTGGTTTGAGTCAGGAACCTTTATCAGTTGCATGTAGATGGCTGCGCAGCAATGGCATGCAAAGCCTTGAGCAGCAAGGCAACTGATGGAGACTTGGTGGTTGAGAGGGAGGGTATATTACCTCTCAACATGCAGAGCCAAAAGAAGTCTCAGACAATGGTGGAGGAGCCACGATTGTTGCAACAACTTCAGGAGGTTGTGGAGCAGCTATAACAGGGGAAGCTGAGTGGAGATCGAGTAGAGACATCTACTCATGCAGAGACCTCCAATAGGGGGAAACTTCAAGCCAGGTGGGCTGAGGGATCACACGCATCCATACCTCCAGGTAGGAGGTGGGGCGATATAGAGTGATTGTCCCAAGGAGGAGGGGCACGATCCTTGAGGTACCCAACCTCTTGGATGAGACCTTGCTATAGGAGCCCCGATGTGGAGTAGCAGGAACTGACTGATTGGGTAGAGACAGATGCGGATGGAGCGGCAGAGAGAGCGACAATGCAGGGAATCCCAGGACAGCGCATAGCTAGCAGGCTACAGCAATCTGAGAGGCACAAGTGTTTTGCACAGTGCTAGGTGGCACAGAGAGGTGTGCAATGGTGCGAGATGCATGAAGATGTTGCAGTAGCGGAGATGTCAGAGAGGGAGCACTTGTCAACAGCAGGTAGAGCTTCAGCATCAGAGTATGTTTCTAGCCCAACAGAGGGGTCAGTTGGGAGTGTTTTTGTTCCAAGTGTTGTTGGAGCAAGTGGACCAGGTAGATGTGTTGCATTCAGAACATTCTAGAGTTACAGGATAGGGGTTGCAGATAGTCCATATCTTATTGAGAGGGAGTGTTGAAAACGCAACAAGATGATGGAGCTTAGTGAAAAGAAGTCGTCTTCACTAAGTGGTCCTGCAGGCTATTTTTGGCGCAAAGTCTATTTTTAGACATATGGATCATGGTCTATGAGTTGCAGGATGCTATTTGTGGATGATTGGTCATGTTGGTAAAAATAGACGAACTTCTATTTTTAGACATATGGGCGGAGTCTATTTTTAGACTACTAGTCTAAAAATAGAACAATCGAATATTATTAGCTCTTAATAATATTTAGACTATAAACATTATCTTATCCTCTTACAGCACTTCAGTTCGAGCTACGGATGTGGCACATGCAACTGTCATAAGGAAATACGATTTTCTTATGGGTTAGTTGAGCTATTGCATGAAGGACTTCAGTTAGAACTCAAGTGATTGAGTTTGGTGGAGTTGAATGAGGAGTTGATGGAGTTGTGTTCAGTTTGACTTAGTTGAGCTAGTTGTATTTAGTCTAACTAACAAATACACTAGTGATGAGTGGTGTGAATTAATTACTAATTAATTCACTAATTATTAACTCATAAAGCAACTAAAGAATACATCAGTTAACTCAGTGCATGGACAATTCAGTGGAGACAAGTGTTAGAGGTGAGTGAAAGGGCAAGACAACTGTCAGTTGTGACTATAGTTGTGCACGAGATTTGCACAATCAATGGATTGAGTATTTCCAATGAGGATTGCGTGGTATACACAAGGGAAATACAAGTTTGGATCAGCCATTCTCATCTATTCTCATGGAGGATTGCGCAGTGGAGGCTGGCAAGCAGTGGAGGAGATTTGAACATGTGATTCATTCAGATCTAAGCTAGTTTGTGTGTAACAGGTGGAGATAATACTGAGTACTTGTGAGTAGTATTGTACTATGTATTGTTACATGTTCTCAATCAATATAATATACAGATAGCTGAGGGTTTTCAGCTGTATGCTTTCCCCGTGATATACTGTGTTGATATGTGTGATTGATGTTTCAATGTGCGGATGCGATTAATGATTTAATTCTGCAAATTGATGATCAACATAGAGGAGGTTATGTATTATGCATGATTTCGCAAATAGTGTATAATCGGGATAATCTATGTGAATAAGTGTCATATTATTCAAAATTTCTACATGCATGAGCAAAGACACAGAGGAGTCCCCAACCTCCCCATTTCTTAGGTAGAGCAATGTGCTTCCATCCTACTCAAGCAAAAGGTTTTCCCTCTTTATATCCATTCCAAAGGAATCTGGAGAAAATCGTCTGAATGCGAGCAAGAATTCCTTTAGGAATCCAGGCTAATGACATCTAGTAGACAGGGGTAGCCTCCAAGACAAATTTTATGAGGACAAGGTGGCCAACTCTTGATAGGAATCTATGGTTCCAATTTGTCAGTCGCTTCTCGATTTTGATCACAAGCCAAATACAGTCCGCTATCCTGTAGCAGTGGGGTTTCATCCAGAACCCCAGGTACTTGAGGCCATCCTCCAGATGATGATGCTGGAAGGGGAAATATTCAATTCTTGCTTCTAGGGGGGATGTATTAGAGAGGGTGATGGTATATTTGGGGTGATTTTCTTCCATGCTGGTAGCCAGGGAAAAAAGGGTGAGGATGTCAATGAAGGTAGATGAGTCCTGGTGGCTACCATTAAGGAATATAAGGACATCATCAACAAAAAATAGATGTGCGAGAAAACGTTGTTCACTCATTTTTAGTCCTTGTAGGGATCCATCCCTCTTGGATGATGCAACGAGTTTGATGAGGCCTTCCATTATGATTAGAAAAAGAAGTGGGGAAAGTGGGCAGCCTTGTCGAAGGCCTCACTCAACATGGAAAAAATGAGATGCAAAGCCATTAATGAGGACACTGAAAGATTCTAATGTAGCACCTGACCCAGTCGGTGAAAGGAGGGGGGAAGCCTAGATGGGTTAGGATCATTTTGATATATAGCCAGTTGAACCTATCAAAGGCTTTATCTACATCAATTTTGAGGATTGCCCCTTTTAGATCTTTAATTTTGATAGAATGGAGGGGTTCTTGGGCACCACTAATTGCTTCATGGATTTGTCTATTCTGAAGGAAAGCAAATTGCTCAGGGGAGATGTGATGAGATAGGATGGATCTGAGCCTATTTGTAAGAATCTTGGCAATGATTTTGTATAGGGAGTTACAAAGGGAGATGGGGCGAAAATCATTGAAAGATGTGGGGGAGTCGGATTTGGGGATCAGGGCCATGAAAGTGGATTTGATTGCCTCATACATACGCCCAAAATTCCTACATTCTTCCGCCACCCTAAGCAGGTCATGTCCAATGAGTTCAAAAAATGCAAGGTAGAATTCGATTGTCCAGCCATTCGCCCTGGAATTCTATCTTTTTGAACCTTTTCAATGTTCCTTCTAGTTCCGCCTGAGTGACGATGGATGTGAGCTTCTCAACCGTATCCATGCCCATAAATCTGGGGAAGTGTCCCATAATTCTGACAATTTTAGCAATAGTTGCACCAGGGATTTCCTTGAAGAGGTGTCTGAAATGCGAATTCCCCGGGCGGGAGAGCTGGTTAAAGGTAGATGTCATGCTTCCATCTTCCATGTGCATATTCCACATAGTATTGGTGATTGTCCTTCCCTTGGCATAACTTTGGAAGAACTTGGTGTTCTCATCTCCAACGTGTAACCAAACCACTCGAATTCGAAGTTGCCATGTCTCTTCCCATTCCCAGAATTTTTGATCTCTGATTTTCCTGTTCTATTAGATGAGAGTTTGCATCAGCAGATATGAATCCCCTATTCTAGTCACCCAGAAGAGAAGTTAGTGATAGTTCAAATTTAGCAAGGGTATTGTCATCCCTCTTGGATTTTTCCTTGGCCCAGTTAATGGAGAGCCTCTTGAGCACAGAGAGGTTGGAGCAGAATCCTTCTGCCAGAGATCTACCACTGGATGGCAGATTTGTAAGCTAGAAGTCAGTTACCTGTTGGATGTAAGATGGGTCATCAAGCTAGGTGGAGTTGAATTTATATGGTGCCCTTGGTTTTTTATGGGGACTAGAAATCTCCATATAAATGGGAGAGTGGTCCGATATACCACAAGATACAACCCATTGTCTGTAATGGGAGAGATTTTATATCAAAGAGTCTTTAATCAGAAATATGTCCAGTTTCCTAGCCAATGCAAACTCACCCACTCTCTGGTTCCACCAGGTGAGGAGACGTTTTATCATATGAATGTTCATCAGATGATGTTGTTCAAGTATCAGCTCCATAGTTTCAGTAAGCAATTCCACCTGTGCATTTGACCCCCAAGATTCTCTGAAACTAATGGAGAATTTTAGGTCACCACCAATGATGAGGTTATCCAGGGAAGTGATTGATAGGTTAAGGAAGCGGTTCCAGAAGGCCTCTCTACTATGACATGGCCCATATACATTGATCATGAGAAGATCCATCCCCAGTTCAAATGAAAAAAAGTCCATACCTATGAAACCAACACCCCTTGTTGCACAAAAATTGTCACCATGACATATTGCAGTCTGTGTGAGTCTATCACCACTCATACTTTCCTCCTTTGAAAGTCTTAATCCTCAGTTCTTCATGTCAAGCCTTGAAAATAAGAGAAAGCCCTTAAAAGTCTCTAAAACTCTTGTTCCACTCTTTCTCTTAGCATTACCTATGGTCCCGCGCCTAATGGTCATGTCCCCTGTGCACCTAACCGCTCTGTCTCTGTGTAATGGGTGCGGACCCCTGTAAAAGTCAAAAAGGCGCAAGTACATTCTTAAAAACTCACTTTGAGTCATTTTTGGATGCTTCTAGAAGGAATCTTGAGGTGGCAAGTTCGCTCCTTTAAGGTTCATGCATCCCATACCTTAAGGAGCTAACCCCTTGATGTGAGGAGCTTATCCCTTTGAAGGAGGACTCTATCCCCTCATAGGTGGACCTGTAACCTCCTTCCTTTGCACTATAAAATGAAGCATTGGGCTGGTTACTGAGGGGGTTGAAAGCTGACTATTTTTGAGGTGAAGCACTGCTGGAACTTAGTCTTCATAATTGAGCTTTTGTGAGGAAAGATTACATACCTCTTGATCTCATTTGCAAGAGAGTGAGGCTTGTCAAAGTAGAGGAGATCCCTGTTTGGACCTTCGGAAGAGCTTGTACAACATCAAGGCACCAATGGTTGTAAAGTTCTTCTATTTCAAAGTTAATATAGCCAAGTTTATTTTTCTCAATAAGCTGTGTTTTATGGTTTATTTTATGGATTCCTTGATCACCATAATGAACATGATTTATTATATTAGCTATCCAGGTGTTATTTGATGTGTGCTTGTTTGTGATTGCAGGTTCTCAAAAGGAAACTCTTTCAGACGGATGAAGCATGGCTGCCACAAACTAACGGTGGACTTAAGATAGGGTCTAAACACCTCTTTAGTTTTTATTAATGAATCGTAATATCTTTAGAGAAAGGTAGATTTGCTTGTCCTGCTTGTTGCTAGATATCTGTGGATACTAGGGAGATCGGCCTTGTCCGAAAGATCGATTTATTCGGCCAACAAATTGGCGACCATACTGGGGATCTGAATTTTGTTTTTTGATTTTCCTTTGTCTTTGACTTGAGAAACTTGTTCTTGTTTCTGGTTTTTGCTTTATGTGTGTGGGATTGGGTGGTTTTTAGGTTCTGGATTGTTTTTTCTTTTTTCAAAATTTTTAAGAGGACCGTGCGTTCTGTTTGTAATACAGTGTGGACATCTCTGCACTGTTCGTTTACTGCACAGAGTGGTACCGCATTTGGTTATACTGGAAGCATGCAGACCCTGTCAAATTCTCTGAAAAGCCTAAAATGTTTTCGTATAGTTAGGCTTAGCTTTTATTTACGATTTTTAGTGTCTACCCAGATCTACATGTGTTCTGTCAAAAGTCTATTGTGAGTAAGTTCCATTGGTGTTTTTGTTTTAGATGATTTTCTAGAAGTTTTGCATACCTGGATTGGTTTTCACTCAGTCTCTATAGTGACTCAAAGATTAGAAGCCTAAGAAACCTTAGATCACCCTGGTGTCTTTTTGTCTTCTTTATGAGTCTGGCCAATTTGTGAAATGTTCCCTTGGTGAGAAATAGATTTCATCTCTTTGCAAATCTTTGAATGAATTTGGTTATAAGTTTTGAAATTAATTTTTTAAAAGAAAACACATTTGGATGTTTTTTGATTGATTTGTTTTTCTGAACGAATTAATCCTTAGTTTATTGAACAGCTAAGTAAAACATCCTCAAAAAGGATTTAAGCTTTTATCAATTAGATTTTTATAAGTTTTTAGATCTCAAGATTAGTTTTTCATAGTTTTGAGTGTTTTCTAGAAATCGTAGAATCTCTTTTCAAAGAATTGTTTTCTGTAGTTTTGAGTGTTGAAAGAGAAAGGGATTTTTTGTGAGATTTAATTAGTAGTATCGTTTTGAGTTCTTATTGAAAAAGACAAGGTTTTCTTTTCATTTACATGTTGAAAGAAATATTTTTTTTTCAAATAATTGCATTCTCAACTCTTTCTTTTAGCTAGAAATTCATTGAAGGAAAAACGAATTGTTTATCATTTTAAGTGCATTTTTTAGTGTTTTTAGAGTCGAGTCTTCACACCATAAAAGTTTCATTTCCATACCTATTGACTTATGAAGCAACCCATAAAAGTAACACTTAATTAAAATTGATCTAGCATTTTTTTATTTTTATTTTTTAGGGCTCTTATCACCAATATAGCTTAGGCTAGTATCTTGGAGTAGGGAGTAATTAACTCTCCAATATAGTTAAAACAAACAAGTAGCTATATCTTGCGGTAGGAAATAAATCCAATTGTAATTGATATAATCTGGGAAGCTCCTCTTAAAGGAGTCAATCAGGAGATCATGTTCGAACCTTTGAAACAATCAAGTCTGTCTCATTGGGAAAGATAGCATATTTGCACGTATTAAAAATGGTAAACCTCGGATTAACCATTGTCGAGGAGCCTCGGGTCAGTTGTTGGTAAACCTAAGATTGATCATGTCGAGGAGCCTTCAAGGGGATTGAGCTTTGTTACTCTGCCCTTGCGCGTAGATCGGATCGTGGACTTTTCCCCAGTTGTATTTGTTACTTTTGGTAACCTTAGTGACCATAATATTAAGACTCTTTCCTAAGGTGACGGTGAAGGGCGGGTCTCACTATACCTGGAGTAGACATCGACTAGACTCACTTGGACTCTCTGGGGGGTTCTCTTCACTTGAGACGATTTTGTGAAGAAACTTGTGCTAGTCTATTTCATTAACCAGGTTGTCGGGGTAACCGTTCCAACCACTTTTTCTGTATTGAATTCTACGACATTGGATTTCATCACCAACTAGTGTTTTTGGTATGGAAAGTTACTGTTTGTGTGTGGTTTGAACTCTTAGATTTTTTAGGCATGTGATTCAATTGTTTGTTTCTTTAGAGAATTTAGGTGCTTTTATTGAAATTTTCTTTGTTTGCGTGTGATTATTTTCATCATACACCAAGAGATTATTATCCTCGATTAATCATGTCGAGACAGTCATCTATGTTTTCCCAATCACCGGAAAATTTTCTATATGGTGATCCTACTGTTCCTTTGGGGTACCAGTCACTTTCTGGTACTTTTTCAGGAACAACTCCTCGACCAACTGAACATCAGTTATCACCTGGTTATAATGGAACTAAAACGTTGAATGTAGAACAGATCTTTATGATGTCTGGTAGTTTTCAAAACCCTTAACCTCAAGGTAGTCGGTTACTTCCTGGGGGGAAAGGTAGTCAGTGACCGCTTGGGGGGCAAGGTAGTCAGTGACCGCCTGGGGGGCAACCTCAAGGTAGTCAGTTATCGCCTGAGGGGCAGCCCGAAGGTAGTCAGTTTCTGCTTGGAGGGCTACCTGAAGGCTTTCAACCTTCAGGACAGTACATACCCCAAGGTCAACCCTATATTCCTCAGGATGCTTTTCAACCCGAGATTCAGTACATGCCTTAGGGTTATCAACCTCAAGGTCAGTACCCAACTCAAGGTTTCCAATCACCTTCTCGTCAGTCATTTTTACAAGTAATTGGAAATGTACCTCCTAATTATCAACCCTACGTTCAACCAGGTTAAGGTCCTCCTTATGTATAACCTTTTATGGGTTCCGAAATGAATATGGTGTGGGAACCATCTCAAACTCAACAGACTTTGCAACCTAATGTGCAGTTATCTAATCAAGCTGGACAACCTTTCGTTTCTGGTCCAACCCAACAACCTTTCCAACCTATGGTTCAAACCTCTGCACCTAGTATAGTTCATCAGCCTAGGTTTAATTCACCTCAAACTTCACCTCAATCTGCTACTACAACTACTGCATCTTCTGTTCAATCTACCCCACCTACTTCTGGAGTATTGATAGCTCTAGTTTCTACTATCCCTGCATTAGTGTCAACTCCTCAAGTCTCTGTGCCCCAGTTAGGACCTACGGTTCAGACTTTGGTCCAGATGCATGTAGGACAAGCTGGTCCAAGTACAATTGCCACGATCAACCGTACCAAGGACAGTATCAACCTGATCCTACTGTACAAAATCTAGTTCATCAGTATCAACCTTACCCTGGCTATACTTATCAGCAGCCTCAACAATATAGTTTGGTCTAGTTAATCCTGGTTTCCCGGGAGGTTATAACATTTCTAATGCAAATCAGATTTCAGGTTATCCTGGATATCCTCCTCCTGGAGCTAGTCTCATTACATGAGGTTTTCGTGAACCTAACCATAAGTTACCATTCATTGCAACTTTGGATTTACCTGATTTGTCAGGCCTTACGAATGATCAGATTTACTATCTTCTGGATTGGCCGCCAATGCCTAATAAGTTTCCCAGTGATATCCCGAAGTTCGAGGGCAAGTCAGATGAGGATCCATCGAATCATGTGATGACTTATCACCTATGGTGTGCATCTAATTGCATTATCAATGATTCAACCCGCTTACATCTTTTTCAACGAACTCTAATTGATCTCGCTGCCAAATGGTACATTGAGTTACCACGAGGCTCTTTTTATAATTTTATTCAGTTAGCTACTTCTTTCTTAAATCATTTTCAGTTGCCTGTCAGATACAACAATGGCACATAATTTTTAATTTCATTAAAACAATCTACGTCAACATATATTTCTGACCATATTCATGAATGGCGACATAAACGATGCTTACTGAAAGCTTTTATTCCGGATCAAATTTTAGCAGAATGGTTTGTTAAATCATTATTACCTAAAATCACTAAGGATGTAGCTAAGGCAGGAGTTGTCACTTAAGAGAAAGTCATTGCTCAAGCTCAGTACCTTGACCTCATTTATACGCAGTCAGGTACATTACACGAAAAAATCCCTAATCTTCCCAAAACTACAACTCCTTCAAGGTCTCATGCCGCTGATGGTATCATTGGTTCAGTTAGTTCTAAGAGCAAGAAGAAATCTTCAAAAGTAACTTTACCTGATTCCCAAAAAGGAGATTCTTCCGCTGAAGTTTCTACTGATGTCCATGTTGTAGATTTATCTCTGACCAAATCCAATAGTAAAGAGAAGGGGAAGAATAAAAACAATAAAAATTGAAAAGAGAAAACAAATAAAAATGCATCTATTGATGAAAAACGAAAACCTCACTATCCTTGTTTCATCTGCGACAAGGATCATTTTACTAAAGAATGCCCATATCAAGCAGAGTTTTCGAAATTTGTTAAAGGTTCTCAAACGCCTGCTGTTTGAAGGATACTTCTC
This sequence comes from Pinus taeda, assembly GCA_000404065.3. Taxonomy (NCBI): domain Eukaryota; kingdom Viridiplantae; phylum Streptophyta; class Pinopsida; order Pinales; family Pinaceae; genus Pinus; species Pinus taeda. The sequence goes on along the minus strand of APFE030247573.1, from coordinate 11,808 downwards.
CTACTCAAGATAGTAAAGTGGTTGATTCTTCCTCGAATACCTCATAAGAACCAATCATGATGATGTCCCATGTCAGGATTGTGACGTGATCGCAAGATTATGGTAGTAACAATCCTGTTGATGGTAAAGAAGCAGAATCTTCTAATTCAAACCCATCAACTTCAACTCCTCCTGTTTCTGATCCATTACAGATCAAGAAATCCAACCCAGACTTAGTAACCAAACTACCTGTTAAAGTTATATTTCGGAAATCAGCTGCGAGAGCTGCTCATAATTATAACATTGTTGAAGACTTGGCCATTGCCCCTTCAGCAATGACGGCTTTGGAAGTGCTGCAATCATGCCCAGCGCAGCGTAAATTACTATTATCTACTATAGGATCTGTCGACATTCAGGATTAGAACCTAATAATCTTCGATTTAGAGAATAGTACACCCCGCCTCCCTCATCAAATGGCTTTCCAGATTCCAGTGTTAGTCAAAAATAGACCTTGCTTTCGGACTGTGATTGATGAGGGAGCTTCTACGTGTATTATGTCGATGCAGTCTTGGAGATCGCTTGGTTCTATGACACTCAATCAGTCCCCGACGATTCTAAAGGCTTTTGATGGCTGAGGGTTCCATCCTTTTGGTATTTTGGAAGATTTACCTATAGGGGTAGAAGGCAAAACTGTTAATCTAGATGTGGAAGTGGTTGATGCCCCTCTAGATTACAACCTTCTCTTGGGTCACAGTTGGTCTTATGCTATGACTGCTATTGTTTCATCGGTCTTTCGGCTTGTTAAGTTCCCTCATAACGGAAAAATCATAACGATAGACAAGCTGAGATATTTCTCATCCGACCCAGCCTCTACTAACAGTGTTTACCATGTCGGTAAAACGACTATCCCTTACCAAGATTTTACAGTAGGTTTGATTAAAGATTCTGGTTTACTAGGAACTTTTTCCTTCCCTCCTCCTAACGTATAGCCTTCGTTTGCAAATATTCATATGATTTCATCGAGCACGATTGCTTTTGATGATCCTCGAATCGTACCTTTCGATTCTGAGGTGGATTCATTTCGTGGCGCGATGTCTATGAGTCCCTTTGACATTGCATATCAGGTTGTATTTTCTAATTCTTGACCAATCACGAGGATAGTTTGTTCCCGTCTCAACCTCGTTAAAAAATGAAACTGGATGTCGCGAGGATAGTTTTTCCTGTGTCAACCTCGTTAAAAAATGAAACTGGATTCTATGAGCATAGTTCCTTGTCTTGTGTCAAGCTCGTTAAAAAATGAATCAAGGATTTTAGAGCATAGTTCCTTGTCTTCTGTCAAGTTCGTTAAAAAATGAATGAAGGGTTTTAGAGCATATTTCCTTGTCTTGTGTCAAACTCGTTAAAAATGAATCAAGTATTTTAGAGCATAATTCCTTGTCTTGTGTCAAGCGCGTTAAAAAATGAATCAAGGATTTTAGAGCATAGTTCCTTGTCTTGTGTCAAGCTTGTTAAAAATGAATCAAGTATTTTAGAGCATAGTTCCATGTCTTGTGTCAAGCTCATTTAAAACATGAAACAAGGGTTTTGAGGATAGTTCTTTTCTTGTGTTAACCTCATTAAAAAATGAAACAACTCCCTTTTCGAGTCGAGTCTTTTCAAGATCTTGAAAGTAAACCTTCGTTCCATCCACCTGGTTGAATGCAATGAAGCTTGGGGGGCATGTACCTCAATTTTTGTCATTATGCTGGGGGCATGCGAGCTTATAACAAGCATAGTTTTTCGTTTAAAGCTTGTGTAAACATGAAACCGAATCCAAGCAAAGTTCTCTATGGTTCAAGCTTGTGTAAAAATGAACCCATACCCGTTTTACATCTCGTGATTTCCATCTTTATCCGCTAAATTCTATTAGATGAGCCTTGGTTGTTTTCATTCCATCGCCCCCATCTCTTTAGCTGATCATATGCTTTCACTTGCTTGTTTTCCTTTCCTGAGGGAACGCAGTTATGAATGGTTTTATTAGCCAGCCTCTTAACCATCATGTTTTGAGCAGTTCCACCATTGTCGGAACCAGTTGCTACCCTTTATACCACTCGTTCCTCTAGGACAAGTCTTCTTTAAGCTCTTTTTTGACTCATAAAATATGAAAAGATTGTCGAGTTTTTTCTTTTTTAAACTCGTTAAAATGGAATTAGAAAGACGGTCGACTTACAACTCTTTTCTGATCGTATAATATGAAAAGATTGCTGGACTTTTGTCATTTCAAGTTTGATATTGGTAATAAAACGACGTGTCTTTGATCACTATTTTACTTTTTCAGATCAAGGCCACTAATTATGAAAAGTAATCCTTGATCATAATGGTCAAGCAGTTCTCTCAAGTATTATTTTATACTTTTTCGGGCTTGGGAGACACAAATTTACGAAAAAGGACAACCATGGAGTTTCCTTAAGTTTTTCTTCTGACTCCCTAAAATTGAAAAACATCGAGTTTTTCCTATACTGGACTCATTAAATTCAAACAGTAAAGGACCTGTTCATTTAAACAAGAACGAAGCACTCCTTCTTAGGGTTTTAATTTTAAACTAAGTTGGACTCATCCAAATGATGAGCCTATAACAAAGCAAATGTTATCCTCCTCAAGCTTGTCAAAAATAAAGAGGTACTCGCCAGAAATGGTGGGGGAAAAGAGAGAAAAATGAACCTGTTTGTTACACTTTGGGTTTTAGAAAAGCATTTAACCACTCTTGAACATGACACTTTTTGTTCACCTGGGTTGGGAAATCCTTTGCCTAACAATTAATCAAACCATATTGAAAGTCTTCAATCGGTTTCTAGGTATTAGCTTTGGGTCAATTGTCACCAAAACATCTGCAGTGTTGTTATGTGTTCAAGAGGTCAGTTCAAATAAACCATTGATTTGCAAAATATCTGTCATCCATCTTTAACCATCCCTGAGTTAGTCCTTGCCAAATATATTTCTTCAAACTTGATCTATGATTTCTTGTTGTGGGCTTACCTACGACGGATCACTTTCTATCGACTTCAGCTCATTATCTAGAAAGATGATCTAGAATTCGTCAGTACCTTGTGCATGCCTCAATGGCAGGTTTCTCACCTTCGACAATAGGTTGCATCATTGACCTTCAATCAAAGGATTCTATGACATGTTCGATATCAACTCATTTATTCACATCTCATGGATTGTACTGAGTACTTTGAGAGCCATTGACATTACTGGTGGTTTCTCTCACACTTGTTAACAATTTACATCATTGACTGGTAATCAAGTGGTTTCTACCATGTTTGACTTCGACACATTCATTCACATGTATAGAATCGTACTAGTTCGGGAAGCAAAAATGAAGACCCTGGATCTAGTTTCCACCATCCAAGCTGTGAGGAATTTTGTTATTCATTATACAGTGGACTATTCATAAGCAGATGGTTGCACCCATACTGTGTCTACATATGTCTATACTTGTGATGTATTACAAAATCATTCCTGTATCAGAGCAATTTAGTTAGTTCTCTAGTCAGTTTTGATATGAGTATGGGAATTCCTACCTCAGCGATGATATCTTCACATATATATATATTTTGTATTGAATGTTTTTACAGGTTTCGACCAGGGCATCCACAGGATGATCTTTGAAATGATAAAGTACTTCGCTCTTCTTAGATGACAAAAATTATCCTCATCTATTACAGACTTCGCACTTTAGGGGGCAATTTTTTGCACAAAAATTGTCACCATGACATTCTGCAGTCTGTGTGAGTCTATCACCACTCATGCTTTCCTCCTTTGCAAGTCTTAATCCTAATTTCTTCATGTCAAGCCTTGAAAATAAGAGAAAGCCCTTAAAAGTCTCTAAAACTCTTGTTCCACACTTTCTCTTAGTATTACCTAAGGTCTTGAACCTAATGGTTGTGTCCCCTACGCACCTGACTGCTATGTCTCTGTGTAATGGGCACGGACCCTTGTAAAAGTCAAAAAGGCGCAAGTACATTCTTAAAAACTCACTTTGACTCATTTCTGGATGCTTCTAGAAGGAATTTTGAGGTGGCAAGTTCGCTCCTTTAAGGTTCATGCATCCCATACCTTAAGGAGCTAACCAATTGATGTGAGGAGCTTATCCCTTTGAAGGAGGACTCTATCCCTTCATAGGTGGACCTATAACCTCCTTCCTTTGCACTATAAAATGAAGCATTAGGTTGGTTACTGAGGAGGTTGAAAGCTGAATACTTTTGAGGTGAAACACTGCTGGAACTTAGTCTTCCTAATTGAGCTTTTGTGAGGAAAGATTACATACCTCTTGATCTCATTTGGAAGAGAGTGAGGCTTGTTGAAGTAGAGGAGATTCCTGTTTGGACCTTGGGAAGAGCTTGTACAACATCAAGGCACCAAAGGTTGTAAAGTTCTTCTATTTAAAAGTTAATACAATCAAGTTTATTTTTCTCAATAAGATGTGTTTTATGGTTTATTTTATGGATTCCTTGATCACCATAATGAACATGATTTATTATATTAGCTATGCAAGTGTTATTTGATGTGTGCTTGTTTGTGATTGCAGGTTCTCAAAAGGAAACTCTTTTGGACGGTTGAAGCATGGCCGCCACAAAATAGCATTGGACTTAAGGTAGGGTCTAAACACCTCTTTAGTTTTTATTAATGAATCACAATATGTTTAGAGAAAGGTAGATTTTCTTGTCCTGCTTATTGCTAGATATTTGTGGATACTAGGGAGATCGGCCTTGTCCACAAGATCGATTTATCCGGCCAAGACCCCCTCAGGAGGCATTTAGGTTTATAGTGTGGGGGTTATATCCCAGGGCCAGTCGTCCTGATCGCCCTATTACATCAAGGAATTTAAAGATCCAACTAGGCTTCATAGAGCCAAGAGTGAGGGAGGTAAAGTCAGTCGCTCCCAAAGTTTCTTGTAAGAAAATGATATCGACAAACTCAGATTCAAAGAGTCCTCTGAGGGCTAGCTTTTTGGGCTAGCTAACCAAGCCCCTGCAATTAAAGGATAGCCACTTCGTGGGGGTGGATGAGAATGGGTGTTCATAGCTCTAAGAACTCGGTCGAGTGATGATTGTCTGCCCGAGGCCACTCCCACCACAAAAATCTGGATAGATTTCGGTAAATGTGATTTGTGGCCTCCGCTAGATTTGAGGTGGAAGGGAGAGGGGATTAGGCCTAATCCAGAGTGGGTAGGGAAATCCTAGGGAAATCCTCAGATAAGGGGAGGCGAGGCCTGAGATTGTAGGGATGGGGTAGATAAGAGGGGAGAGAAGGTGTGGAGGAGAGAACAGGAGGGGGATCAGGAGGGAAGGATGGAGGAGTGGTCGAGATGATCGACATGTGAGAGGCAAGGGGGCAGGGGATGGTGGAGTGGGAGAAATCCTATTCTGATGCAAATGAAGAGTGAACATTCAATTCAGAACATGTAGGAGAAGAAATAAAAAAAGAGTTTGGGAAAGGAGGAGTACACAAGGAGCGAGCAGCCTCTGCAGCAGCCCATGATCTGGTCATCAACAGGGAGGGAGGATGAGGAGCATTGGAAGTAGCCCAGTGAGATGGAGATTCCTTCCTGTTCATTGTCGCAATAGCTAGAGGAGTCGACCTAGGGATGGATGTTGTAGTCTTTTCTGCCTCACCTTATGGTTCCATAGGAGAGTTTGAAATCTTGCACATCAATGGGCATTCCTTGTATAAGTGTCCCACTTTGTGACACCTACGACATTTGAAGGGGACTCCCTCATAATCCAGGATTTGTATCTTGGTGAAATTCCTCCATTGTAGGGTAATTTTCTCCTCCAATCCTTCTCTCGTATCTAGGTGTACCAGGATGCGGGCTAGAGATCTATTCCTGGTTTAAATGTAGGTCTTATTGTAATCCAAGTATGTGCCCAATGCGTTCCCAATGCAGACAAACACATCTTCAAACCAATATTGTAGAGGGAGTCTGGGTAGCCTAACCCAGAATGGCCCAGCCCCAATCTGTTCCCTTTCAGGATCAAAGAGAGGGCTCCAACGCTTCAGCATGACGGGGCCATTTCGATGTGCCAATATCGAGTAAGGGCCGAGTTGGTGTATTCCTCTTGAAGGAAGTGGAGTGAAAACTAGTCGTGGGGCAGAGTCTATACTTCAGGAAGGTCTTTGAAGATATTTCCCTAGATCTCCTAGACCCAAAGGGTGAGACATTCCGTGGGGTAAGCACGCCCTCTAACCCTACCCACCAGAACCTTGCCAGTCGTGGTTACAACCTCGCCCATCTTTAGGCCTTCTCCAAATTTGAGGGTGAAATCTTTACCCAGGGTCTTCACACACTTGACCTTTCTTTTACCAGATCTGGGCGTCGTTGGATGGTCCTGTAGAGGGTTTGTCGTGCCCTTGTGCTCCTGCTATAGACTCTACACAGAGTGTCTTACATTGATGATGGGGTTTTGAAACACCCATATCGTAAAGTCACAAATGTTTCCACTGCAGAGGAGGAAGGGATGTCGGGCTCAGGGGTATGTTGCACGGGTACGACGGGATGATCTAGCCCAGATGGGGGAGCGATGTGAGGTGAGCGAATAAGGTTACCAAGAGGCGCAGGTTTGAAGGGTGGGGAAGAGGGAGAACATGCTACGAGAAGGTGCAGGGTCGCCGGAGAGAGTGAAGGACAATCTAGATCTGGAGAGTCGATGGAGAGGGTTGTAAAGGGGAGGTTGGATGTGGACGACCCAGGTACGGTAACCATGGGAGGCAAGACGATGCGAAAGGGAGCAGATGGGTCTCAATGAGCGGTCAGGGCCGGTGTACGGTTAGGTTACCTAAAGATAGGTTGGTCGGGGTTAGGGTCACTGGAGTAATCAATCTCCTTGAAGTCCATTTCCTCCATGCTACAGCAGATTCGGGGTAACCATAACCAGCGAGGATAATAGGGAGTGCAAAGGGTATCCAACGGGTAGGAGGGGGTGACAGCGAAACCTAGGAATGAAGCCTGCAGTTATAGAGGGTAAAAACTTCGATTAACCATATCTGTAGATCAAAACGGTCACCATCACGAAATTTAGTACCCATATATATAAAACATTTTTATTTTTAATTTTCATAAAACTTTTATTATTATTATGGTGGTATGTCTTTGTCTTTCTCCGAGATCATGCTTTATAATTTTTTTTAAATTTTTTTTCATACGATAGTTATAGCATTAATTATATATTTCGTTATTAAAATTCTAATTTACCAAAATATAATTAATTATAATATGAATTTATATTTTAAGTTATATTTTTTCCAGAAGAAAAGAAATTAAAATTTTATTAATAATTAACAAAAATTAACTTCTATAAATTGACTAATAAATCCATCATATTCTTCAAAGTTAACTAATTTTCTAGAAACCTTCTCCTAAATTCGTCATATCATCTGTACATATTCATACTCTTCAAACACTACAAAATAAAATAAAAATTACTAATCAGACTGCCCTTCCTTCAGTCCTACCTAAAAATTTAAGAGACAAAAAAATAAAAATAAAATTGTATTCCACAGAGAGAATGATCCAATCTCCCAGCGGCTAGGAGCGGATGGCCTGGAGCCATTGATCACCTTTGAGACATGCCAAAAATGTTTTTTCAAAGTGAGCACCACTTCAAAAGGTTTTATATATATATATATATATATATTATATATATATATATATATATATATATATATATATATATATATATATATATATATATATGGTTTGAAATACTATAGTTTATAAATATTAATTTTTAATTTTTCTAATAATGATATATTATAATAATTTTATTTAATTAAAAAACAGATTTAATAAATTGAATTAATTTATTATTAGTTTTTATTAATTTCATTGAATAAATATTATACCTTATTATTAATTTTTTATTTAATATTTCATTTGTTAGAAATTGAGAGACGATAGAGATTGCACACACAAAACATACATTTCTATATTTTATTCACCATATTAGTTACAAATATATAGGACATAACAAACTGACTTCGACACATCTAGATCATGATTCTAACTCATAACATAGGAATCAACAACTTCTAGATTGACGCTTAAGAATTCATAGTGACAACTCACAACACATGGAAGAAACGAAACCATTACTTCCAATACACTCCCTTAATGCTTACATGACAAATATAGAAAATAGACATTACAAACAATAAGTCAATCGGTGTCAAATTTGTCTGATATGGTCATCACTAGCACTCATGTCCACTCTGAAATTTGACGGCTTTTGCTCTTTCCTTCTCCACTCTTTCGAGTTTCCCACTTGATCCATTTAAGACATAATCGCTTCATACCATCATTGACGTGCTTTAAGGAATTGACGCTTCTCAACCTCTAGGAGCACAATGGGTCAGTCTCGATAATGAAGCATCCTATGGAACTGCCATCATCTGTTTAATATATGGTCTTCCTCCAGTTTATCTAGCATACCATTCTAGGAACAAATGTCTTCAACAAACAATTCTACAACTTGACCTTGTATAAAATAACTTGTACTCATGCTCCCAGAGCACGACAGGCCACACCAACCTGACCTTATCAAGAACTACCTGTGACTAATGCTCTCAAAGCATCACAGGCCACATTAGTCTATTCAATGGTTGGCATGTTCTTTGTGGTTCTACATCATTTTATTTTTTCACAATATAATAGCATACTACAGCTTTAATAAAAATACAAACCATACCACACAATACATATGAAACCCTAAAGAAAGACCCAAAATTCAATGCTAGAAGCTTGTTGAAGGCTCGAAATTCTTTGCCTCGACATTATAAGGGAGACCACCCGATCGGGACCTTAGAGTAGCTCATTTTCCATTTGGAATGGTGGTTCCAACTGGTTAAACCAGGTTTCGTTACCTTCTCTCCAACTCTACTGGCTTAAAGTATGACTTTCATGTACCAATAGAGAAGAGACATGAGATTAGCTCTCTTGCTAATCAGGCAAGAAAGTGATCTTTAAGCTTATCTAGGGATGAGCCAAGCCATAACTAAATTTTTCCTCTTTGAGAAGAGGACTTCTAAGAATTGAATGATTAATCTAAATGCAAACTAATCTTAGAATGCAAGAAATAGGAAAGAAATCATAAACCTATCTCGATTAGGAAGATGTAAATCTAACCCATCGAGAGCAAAGTAATTAAATGATTGAGATTTCAACACGTCTGGTTTATGATGAATATCTATATAATGGAATAGTTCAATTAACTAATATTATAATTACCAAACATGTTGTTTAGAGTCTATTAAAATTTAATGATGAACCAATAACATTAGGAAGTAGTTCTCATAATTCCAATGGAAATTAAATCAAAATTAGAGGACATATTTCTGAGTAAATAGTTACTTAGAAATCTAGTTTAAGCATAAGATATAAAGAGGTAATTAACAACAGATCTATGAAACTAATGAACTAGATAGCTAATTCAAAAATATCTTCATTTTCACATTAAACAATATTGCTCAACACGAAAAACATTTTTACGCAAAGATGTCATTAAAAAGATGAAATTTTCATTAAAAATAATAGTATTTAAAATACAAACTGATTTAAACACCGTCTCTTACTCTATTCCTTGAATTGATTTCCAACAATCCTTCTCAAAACATAAACTCTACTGCTAAAAGTAAGAGCTACATTAGTGCAAACTTTTCCTCTCATACATAGTTCAGAATGGAAAAATACAAATCCAAATAATTCCCATATCTGAGGTTGATCCTCTCTACCGACAGCCTGAAACTCTCATTATAATAATGATTTAAGAATTTACAAAGTTGCAGAAGAGAGAAGCTTGTTGTACATTCTACAAACCACTATTTATACTTTACAAAATGAATTCCAAATAGGAGAGTTGTTGAAGAGTAATTCTACTCCAACAATTTTCATTGGTCCAAATTCTTATTCTTCTATTGTTGGAGCAATTCCATTGATTGAAATCTTTTTTTCCTCATCTCTTCAACTGTTTTCCTACCAAAACCATTTAAAATACAAATTAAAATTAGCATACCAAATATGGAACACAAAATATCTTCAATCAGAACTTAATTAAATAAATAAATAAAATGAAATATGAGTTTTACATTGATCCCTGTAAAGTTGTAATTGTTCAAAGAGAACATAGTCGAATGGATAAGTATTTAACAGAGGTTATGGACAAATGAAAATGCAGAAAATTAAACTCAGAAAATTAATTTTGTTTAAAAATTCAGAGCTTGATTTTCTGCTAAATTTTAGACTCATCAATTGATAAAATCTAGTTATGAAACCACTTTAAAAATATTTTCCATGATTTTATCTATCCAACGAGCAATCTTGAGTCTCATTTGGCGGAGTAAAACTCAACTTATGAGCTTCCAAAGTTGAAGTGTCAAAATTGCCAGAATTCTCGAAAATTCGCTACCTAAACTAAAATTAGAAAATTGTAATTAAAATGTAATTTTAAATTAAATTACAATAACTTATTAATTAATATCAGTTTAACTGTAATTACAAAATTAAATTAATTACTTACAAATCAATTATGTACCATTGAAATTAATTTTAATTAAAGATTAAAAAGAATTTTAAAAACTTACTTAAAATTAAATTTTTATTATATTATAATTAAATAATATTAAAATTTAAAATTAAAATATAATATCATTTATAATATATATATAATTATAAATTATATAACAAAAGTCCAAACCAAAAAACATACATGGACATGAAATAAGAGGACGAGGGATTTAATGGAAGCGAAGGAGTTATAAGGTGAAGGCATAAGGAGCTATAAGGTGGAGTTATTAGAGGTCGGAGGCGAATACTAATATCGCAAGTTTTAAAATGCCCACAAACAAAAGAACTCGATATTGATATTTTGATATCAAAAAATTTTCATATCGGATTTTTTTAAATATTGGGACTTTTCGAAAATATCGATATTTTTGAAAAGGAAGAGAGGAGGTGAGGTGAAGTGGGGTCCACTTGGAGTGGAACCAAAATTTCTACAAAATGAACTACAACCACTTTGCGATTTTAAGAGTTCGGGTTTCATAATTTCTTTTAAAATTAGGAATTGGAATAAATTACGACCCGAAAGCACATTATTTTAATTTTGTACAATTTCGTTGGGCGATTTTGTAGAACCATTACTGAAAAATGAAGAAATTATTGAACATTGACTAGGAATTAATATTTACAATCAATTACTAATTTATTTACAAAAAATTAAAATAATATTCATTTTGTACATTTTTTAACCTAGGCATTAAAAATTATCGAACTTTGGATGAGCACTATTTTCAAACCGTGAAACCAAATGAGATGAAACAAGTACGGATGGAAGGCTAGAGAAAATTAGAACTCAATGAAGAAATCAAAACAGAAATCCGGTGAGAATGAAAAAATGACAAAATTGTAGGACACTTAACCAAGAGAAAATATAAGAAGGGGATTTAGCCAAAAATTTATGGAAAGGGTCCCCACTATTTGAACTAAATAAGTAAAAAATGGGGGGTGTTGGGTTTTCCCTAAAACAAAGCCCTACATAGAATCATAGCATCAAATTTATCCATCGACTTTGCCCATGCTATCACTTCATGCATCCCGTAGATTCCTATCTGATGCTTAATCCTTTGCATATACAAATGACAGAGTCATCTCCCTGTCTCTGCTCACCATCCCTAGCAATGAAAGATCTAAAAGATGAGTGCGAACCATTTGTGGAAGAACAAAATTGATGGCCTTCCAAGATCATCAAGAACGATGTTATTGGTGCCCATCAATTCCATTTCCCTACAAGTTCT
>APFE030247569.1:33400-59692 GCA_000404065.3 Pinus taeda | reverse complement strand
TGAGATGTTCAACTGGCCTCATTGTATGTCCATGCATGTAGGTCGCTTCACACACTTCCCTGTTCCTCATGCCCTAATACACTGCCTTCACGCAGCCTTAACCAAGGAGTGTGGAGCTTCTACTGCTAGAGCCAGGCTTTGTGCTATTACCCGCGATCTTACTTATCTTCCTATACCAGTTAATTACATTCACATACTTGGATGTATTATGTTATAATTAGTTATACAAAACATTCAAATAAGTTCATGTAACATATAAACAATAAACTTGCAAATTATACCCAATCTTAAATAGGAAAAGATGCATAGAAATATGATAAACTTTCTCTTTATTGATTCTTCCAACAGTTACAGACTCGACCTGCCCTATGCATTTACCTGCAGGGGTCCACGCACTCAACTACGGATGACTAGGCCTTTGCGCACTCAGTTGCAGAGCCTTCCCTTACTCTACGACCCAAAAACACACTTTACACTGCTTCTCAATCACTTAATATTCTCATGCCCTTATATTCTATCTTCTCTATTAGTGATCTTATACCCTTAGAGCTTCGCTCCATTTATACAATCCCATGGTCCGTGGACCATGGGTAGGTCTATCCAACTGACATTACATTAAAAAAACTAGGGTGGAAAACCCTGTGACTCTATTATGATTTCGCGCCCTGCATCCACAACTCGTGGAGATTTCACAAAAGGATTCAGTAAAAAATTGGGCTTTAAGCCCCAAAACTAGGTCTTGGGGGGATTCTATGCCCAATAGGCCCCCAACACAAACATCATGACTCATCGTCAAGTCACTTTGTCAGCACGGAGATCTTTGCAAGGAGTCTTTCTAACTCTACTCGAACTGTTGCAGGTCGGTAGCGCACTGAGTTGCTGCTTGCTGGATCTGCTATATGCATTGTTCCGAGACCGCGGTGTCAGAAGTGCTTCTCTGCATCTGTGCCTATATCCCATGCATTTTTTTATAGTCCCGCAACTTCTTCAAGATCCTTGGAGCATGAAGAATGTGCTTCTGTCAGCTAGTCAGATAGTTGGGCCACTCGTGTAGGGCTTTAATCGACTACCATTCACTTTGCCTGGGAAAGGCTCTCCATTTAGTTTGATAAGCTATACCACACCCTTATCTATGACCTCCTTAACAACTTATGGTCCCAACCAATGCATTATGAACTTTCTTAGGAATTTATCAAACTTACTGTCATACAAAAACACTAAATCATTTACCTTGAAGGTGCAAAACTTAATATGGCGATCGTGCCAGGCCTTCTCACGCTACTTTTGCACCTGCTGATGAAAGTTGACTAGGAACCATTCCTCCTCAAGTTCTTCCAAATGTGCAAGCCTTTCTTCTAGGGCTTTGTGGTCCATCATACCTATGAGCACTACTATGCACAAACTAGGTACAATATACTCCATTGGCATGACAACTTCCACACCATAAACCAACCGGAAAGGTGTTTGTCCCATCAATTTCTTGCACATTATCCTATAAGCCCATAGTACTGCAGGTACTCGTAGGTCCCAATCACTCTGTTGTGTGTTGCAGACTTTGGTTAGCATAATCTCTAGTATTTTGTTGAATGCTTATATAGTCCCATTGGCTTGTGAGTGATACAGTGTGATTTTCTAATGATACACCTGGAACTCTTCTGTTAGCGCACTCATGGTTTTGTTTAGGAAATGTGTACCACGATCACTCATTAATATTTTCGGGTAGTCAAATCGAGTCAACACGTGTTCAAAAAAAAACTTTGCAGTAGTGGTGACCATGCAGTCCTTGATTGATTGCGTTTCTTCCCAACGCGTTAGGTACTCTATCATAGTGACAATATATCGGGTGCCCATTTTTCCCTGAGGTTTGATAGGTCCTGCAAAGTTGATTACCCACTTTTCGAAGGCTTGCAGTGTTATTTTTGGATTCAAAGGCATCTTGTTCCTCCATGATGGTTTACCTATCCTTTGACACATATCAGAGGTCTTACAGTGTGCTTTTGAATCCTGATGCAGGGTTGGCCACCACAACCCTACGTAGAGAATATTTTGCGCGGTCGCTTGTCCTGCATAGTGTCCTCCTGCAGCTCGCCCATGCACTTCCGTGAGTATCTAACTTCACTCAAATTCAGGTATGTACCTTTGAATTATCTCATCATTGACCATTTTGTATAGGTGCTTCGCGATGACAAAAAAATCAGTTGCGCGCACCACTAGTTCCTTCTTCTACTGGATGGAGTATTCCTTTGGCGTAGTTTCCGTTGTTATAAAGTGGATTATATCTTCAAAGTGTCTGTCTGCTATGCGCACAGTAAAGAGTTGTGGGTCAGGTAATCCTTCCTCCAAACTAGTAGGTTCCTCTCCCATCTCAATAGGTGACAAGTGATCCAGTCCCGCGTTCAAGTGTCTAGGCTTTACCATGACCTCAAAGTCATATTCTTGGAACAATATGAGCCACTTGCATATGCCTCCCCCCAACATAGGCTTGTTGACCAAGTATTTTAGCATGGAATGGTATGTATACATCTTGAAATGTCCCCATAGCGAATAGTGGTAGTATTTTTGGAGTGCGTACACCATAGCCAACCCCTCGCGTTCGGTTGGGGAATAGTTCTTTTCTACTTTAGACAACCTGTAACTTGCAAACGTGATAGGGCGATCCAAGCCCTCTCCACCTTATTGTGTTAGCACCGCTCCCAATGCTATACATGACGTGTCAACATGGACATGAAACTCCACATCCCATTTTTGGAAGACCAGGATTGGGGCGGAGGCCAATTTCTCTTTTAGTACATTGAGGCTCTTCATGCAATCATCATTCCAAAAAAACGTGACATCCTTTTTCAACAGCTTCTCCATTGGCACGGTGATCTGGGCATAGCTTTTGATGAAATTCCTGTAATACGCCATGTGGAGTACTAAAGAAGGTATGTTTTTGATGATTATTTCAGCGTCTTTTCATTAGAACTTACAAACCTTTTTACATCATGAACTCGGAAAACGATAAAGAATTGTAATAAAACATGTGAGATTAATATGCAAGACGAAAATGTTGACAATTGTCATTTCCTTATGCAGGAAGGAGGAAAAACGAGAAGTTTCCATTCCAAAGGAAAACACAAGGGCGGGTTAACCACTGTCCCATTGACGAGAGACGGTATGCAAACAAGGCAAAGAAAATCAAAGCGAATAAGCCCGGGAAAGGAAGTGGAGATATTAGCTCGGTGCAGGAAAGAAAAGAAATGACTGAGGACTAACGGTTCGACGAATCCCTCAGGATCCTTGATCCTGAGGGATCGCTGTTTTATCTATTTTTGCACTTAGATATCTCCGCCGTCACCCTTATAAAAGGGGCAGCACTGTTAGCTCAGGGGGAGGAGAGTTAGATATTGTTATGTTTATGTAATTCCCTTTGCGATCAGAACTTTTATCATCGAGTCTCGTTAAGAACTGCTCTGTTGTAATTTTACTTTATGCATTAATACAAACTTGGTTACTATTTCATCTTTGAGTCTAGAATAACTTCAAGCGGTGTACCCCTGGAGGCTAAGGGCCCGACCTTGGAGGACACTTGCTCTTGTACCATTACGGTTTATGCGTGGTTTGCTTATCAACGTTATTTGGTAATTTGATGTGTTTTATAAGTTTACATCACATGCTCTGTTATGTTTAATTTATTAAGGTTTCTAAAGACAAAACTATTGTATTGACTCTGCATCATATTACTATTCTTTTAGGTGTTGATATAATACTGCTAGTCTTTACAGAATACCGTTGCTATTCCATTACAGATCCTTTGTGCTATGCACTTGTTCATTAACATTACAGAATTCATCTTGGAAGTTATGTTCTTTGCAATTGTTGGATTTATAAGCAATGTCATTCTATTTTGAAATATAGTCATACTCTTTTTAACTAAGGTGATACCTGGATCGGATTACTATTTAAGTGTGTTGTGTGTATATATGGTTTTCAAGCATTGTTCCATAATTTATCAGTAATCAGTGCTATTCCATTTGTGTGTGTTATTCAATCCGCCCTTAAGAGAGAAGGATTGCCATTTGATTCCTGTAGATTACGATTAATGCATTTGATCTGATAGACTAAGATGTTACTGCTTGTTAGACTTAGTTGCTATTCTATTTCTTAATTGTTGTTCCATTTCCGATTTTCTTTTCCATTTTAGACTTGCTGTTCCATTTCAGGTTTGCTGTTCCATTTCAGATTTGCTGTTCCATTTCATATTTGTTGTTTGATTTCTTAATTGTTGTTCCATTTCTTATCTGCCATTCCATTTCTTGTTATTGGTGTGAAGAACGATCTCAGGCTGTAGTGAGCATTGACATCTACTGTCCGATTCCTAGATCCACGATCTGTTTTCTGATTTCCTTTTCCATCAGTTTATAAAGGGATGGGTTATTGCTACCGAACCCTTAACTGATAAATTGCTTAATTTTCTGAATGTGTGATTTAATCTTTTGAAATAGTTAGCCATAAACAAGCATCTGTTTACTCTTGTATTTTTAAACATTGTGCTACTAGCATTACTCTGGAAAATGATAGCCTCAAACTGAGACACTCTTTGAAATAACAAAATGTTCTCGGATTGACATATTAATGTGAGGTAATTAGAGGTGAAAGAGACCCTTTTTATAGCTCCACATTTTGGCGCTGTTGCTAGGGAAAGAGTGTAGCCATTTGTTCTTTTTTTTTTTTTTCAGAGTAGTGTACGAACCTGCTAGGGAAGAATTGGGTTTTGAAAACAGAAGGTAGGAACCTACGTGTGGAGCATGTAAAATCCCTGCTCCTCTACCCACTTTCCTACAAATTTGCAGTTGTTTTGTTTGAGTAGAATTTAGTAGTTAATTTGAGTGCATGACTAAGCAGAAAAAGCCAGAAAAAAATTCCAAACCTCTACCCAAGCTAGAAAAAGCTAAGGGGCCGGTGACCCTTGGCCGACCAACCTTCATAGACAAAATCAACAAGAAAGTAGAATCTCAGCCCTCAGTAGGACCCAGGAAAGTTATTTCTAAACAACCTACTAGTTCCCTTCAGGCCACATGATCACCATCTGTAGCCTTTGCTGAGGTGCATAGTCAAACTAAAGAGTAGGACTTTCAAGAAATTGAAAATTCTACTCTAGAACTATTGCAGGAAGGGAATTTCAGTAATCTTTGTGAAGGAGGAGGAGAGACAGGGGAAACCGAGGAACCGAGATCTCCTCTTGAGACAACTCAGCCATTGAACAACTGAGACAAGGGAAGTGCTGCAAAAATCATCTTTGAAGAAACTCAATCTTCTCAGACATTAGGCACTCTCATTATGCCAGATAGAGGAAGTGTTATTAAAACTATTCCTGTTAAAGCCATTCCCTCTCAACCTAGGAATACCCTCCTAGATATCCCAGAAGGTTATTGGCATATATTTGACCCAATGGCTCAAAACCAGCCAAACACTCAAACCTCTACATTACAATACCCCATAGTGGATTTCGCAACAAATGCGCCTATGAAAGCAATCCCTCTTCAACATATCCCTACATTCCATGGTCTTACATCAGAAGATGGATGCATTTTTATTTGAATTTGATGTACTATGTAGGGGATATGATTACACCACCAACCCCCAGAAACTGAAACTATTTCCCTCTACACTAAAAGGGGTTGCTTTAAGATGGTTTATGGGATTAGGTGGTGGGGTTATGAATAACTGGGATCAAATGAAAGAATCTTTTCTAAAGAAATATCAGGACTATTTCAGGTCTAGAGAACTGAAGGACGAAATATTCCAGATGATAGCTAGACCAAAAGAAACATTAGAGGAGTATGTGGAATGTTTCCAGTATAATCTACAAATATCTCTTTATGCATCACTGCCTTTACCTGATAACGTGTTAAAAACATCATTAATAAGGGGCATGAAGGAACAATGGATTGAAACATTAAACATTATGGGAAAAAGAGATATTTATCAAGAAAGTTTTGCTGACATTATTGATTTATGTATCAGGAGCTCGAGAGGCAGCACAAGAGCAAAACTGACAGAACATGATTGGTTTGTAAGAGATAATAAAATTTTGATAGAAGGAGTAACACGTGTAGAAATTGGAAATTTATTGGAAAATTTTAAAACTGATATACTAGGGACACTAACTACACAACTTGATACTATGCAGGCCAAACAGAAGCAAATGGAGGCAGAATAGAATTTGGCAATCTTCTGTCCCAGATGCAGGAAGAAGCATAGCCATAAGGAGTGTCCACTGGATGTAGTCCAAACATGTGCCATCTGCACAAAAGATCACCTTATGAAGAGCTGTCCCTCACTTCCTGGATTGAAAGCAGTATATAAGGAAGTAGAAGAAGAGCCAGAATCAGTGTATTTGCTCAACCAGCGTCGTCAGTGGCAGCTGCGACAATCTGGTATTTTTTCAGACCCAAATTCTTCTGTTTAGCCTCCGCAGTATAATGCTCAACAATATGATATGTGGCAAAGTCAATTCCAACCCCCATTTCCAAACTGGTCACCACAGTCGTTTCCTTCCTCAAACCCGTGGCTGAATCAGGCAAGCCAATCTGGTTGGCCGAATCTTCCTTATACCCCACCATATTGGAAAAGTAACGCATACCCACCACAATGGACTCCCCCTACTTCACAAAGTTCAGTCTGGTAGACAAACTAGCAGAGACCAATGCATCAGCCAGTAGGAACCATTCTTCTCCCTCAACCTACACTGCCAGCCTTACAACAAAATCCCCAGTCTAATCTGAAACCGTAACTCCCAGCCCAACCCAACCCCAATCCAAATAACAAACTAGTCCAATCTGTCCAAATCATAGAGACACCAGAAGTAGGGGCCAATCTGAGGGAGTGTAATGATCTTCAGTTAAGATCTGGGTGTATTATTGAAACCGAGGGAGATAAGACAGTTCAGGTTGAAAATCAGTTACCCAAAGGACATCTGTCACAAGAAGAGCATGTGAATAAACAAAAAACTCATAATCAAGCAACCACATCCTCTCCCTCGTTCCCAGAACAATTAGTCATACCTTGACCTATACAATATCCCGATTTTGACATTCTGGGAGAATTACAAAATTTGTACATAAAAATTCCATTTCTCCAAGCTATTCAAGACATCTCGATATATGCAAAAACTATCAAAGAATTGTACATAAAGAAACCAAGGAGGAATATAACAAATAATCCAAGAGTCCAAGTAGTCAGCACTCTATCTGACTTATTATCAGGAAAATAAACACCCATTAAATACAAAAACCCGAGAAATCCAATATTAACTATGTAAATTTATGGTTAGACCCTTTCCAATGCCTTAGTTGATCTAGGAGCTGCAATCAATATCTTAACAACCACTACCTGCCAAAAGCTAGGCATTACATCTGTAGAACCTACCTCTACCTTGCTAGAATTGGCTGACCGATCTGTGGTTAGGCCAGAGGGCACACTACATGATGTCATGGTCTCTATTGACTCCTGGGAATATCCCACTGATTTTCTGATAATAAATCCCAAAACCCTACTTGATGGATATCCATTGATTTTAGGTAGACCTTGGCTTTCCATTGTCGATGCTTATATTGGTTGTCGGCAAGGAAATATGATAATAACCAGAGGAACATATATCAAGAACTTAGTTCTATATCCTCCAGTGCAGCCAAGTGTCACAATAGTCAAAACTAATAGGCACCCTGTATCATACCTTACTGATAACATTAGATCTCCATTAACTATACAAGAGGCACTTGATTTCAAAGACCAAATAGAAGACGATGCCATTAATAATTTCATTAGTCAAACTGAACTCACATCCCGCACACAATGTCATATGATAAAAGCAGAATTTGATAATGAATTAGAAGAGGATCCTCTTAAAGATACACATGATCATACAATACCTGTTACCTCTGTTGCAAATAGTAAAATTGTGGAAATTGAACTGGGAAAAACCTTAAACATTAATGCCAACCTCACATCCAAACAATAAATGAAGCTCATCCATGTGTTAAGGAAATATAAAGAAGCATTTGCATGGGACTACCCTGATATGAAAGGAATTGACCCCCAGTTATGTACACACCACATTTACATAGAAAAAGATGCGAGACCTGTTCGACAGCCTTAGAGGAGACTAAATCCTCATCTAAAAGATGTGGTAAAAGATGAACTTCAAAAACTTTTAGATGTCAGTTTTATCTACCCTATCTCTGATAGTAAATGGGTCTCTCCACTTGTGGTTGTACCAAAAAAGAATGGGAAATGGAGAATCTGTGTGGACTACAGAGAGCTAAATAAAACAACACAAAAAGACCACTTCCCTCTCCCATTCATCGACCAAGTATTAGGCACTTTGGCAGGAAAGAAATTCTTTTCTTTCCTGGATGGCTTCAGTGGATACAATCAGATTCAGATTGCCCTTCAAGACCAAGACACAACTACTTTTACTTGTCCTTGGGGAACATTTGCCTACCGAGTTTTCGCTTTTGGCTTATGCAATCCTCTTGCCACATTCCAAAGGGCTATCCTTAACATTTTTGCAGACTTAATAAATGAAGGACTTGAAGTATATATGGATGAATTTACACCATACGGAGATGATTTTGATCCAGCACTGGATACACTAGAAAAAGTCCTATAACGCTGCATTGCTACCAGGCTTTGTTTAAGCCATGAAAAATGTTATATGATAATGACGGAAGGACTTATCCTAGGACACTATATTTCAGCAGTTGGAATTCAGGTAGACCCAGCCAAAATCCAAATAATTTTGCTTATTCCCACTCCTACCACTCAAATAGAGGTACGCAGTTTTCTTGGATTTTCTGGTTATTACATGAGGTTTATAGAACATTATTCACATATTGCTGCACCTTTGTATGCACTAATTGGTAACGTTTATTTTCTTTGGACAGAAAAATGTGAACTTGCTTTCAAGGATCTGAAGAAGCTCATATCCACAGCCCCAGTCCTTCGAGGACCAAATTGGGATTTTCCATTCTAGATATCATCTGATGCCTTAGATACAACCATTGGAGCGATACTTTGGTAGGAAGAGGATAGAAAACCATATGCAATTTATTACATCAACAAAAATTTATCCCCTGCTGAATTAAACTACACTATTACTGAAATAGAATTTCTAGTTGTAATACATGCTGTCAATAAGTTCAGACATTACATTACTGGATATCCTATTATATTGTATAGAGATCATTCTGCCATAAAATATTTAGCAAACAAACCTATCACAAATGGCAGAATAACTAGATGGCTGATTTTATTGCAGGAATTTGATATTACAATCAAGGATCGACCTGGAAAAGAAAATCCTGTAGCAGATTTTCTCTCAAGAATGCCAAAGCCAATTGATGCAGTAGCAGTTGAAGATTAATTTCCAGATGAGCATCTATTTGTTGTGGCTGTTCAAACACCCTGGTATTCTAATGTTGCCAATTACCTAGCAGTAGGTAAACTACCAAAGCATCTAACCCCTAATGAGCGGAAACTGATTGTTCAACGGAGTACTCGATTTTCTTGGATTGGGGGCTATTTGTTCCACACAGGAGCAGACATGCATATGGAGATGCATTCGAGAAGATGAAATCTTTGACATTTTAAAAGCCTGCCATGACGGACCATGTGGTGGACATTTTGTCGATCGCAGAACTGGACATAAAGTACTGCAAACAGGGTATTATTGGCCCATGATTTTCAAAGATGCAAAGAAATTTGTCTAAGCCTGTGATAGTTTCCAGAGAGGAGGATGCCCTGGTCAGTCTGATGAGATGCCTCTGAAACCACAGCTAGTCATCAAACCATTCGAGCGATGGGCTCTTGATTTTGTTGGACCAATTAACCCATCATCAAACCAGAAAACATATATTTTTGTGGTAACAAAATATGTCACCAAGTGGGTTGAAGCAGAGGCATTGCGAAGAGCTACAGAGGACTGTTTCATATAGTTCCTGTTCCATCTATTTGTACGTTATGGCCTTCCAAGAGAGATAATTACAGACGGTGGACCATAGTTTGCTGGGAACAGAATAGCTGCAACACTCAACAACTATCATGTCTAGCATAAAATCACTACTCCATACCACCCATAAGAAAATGGGCAGGTAGAAAGCAACAATAAAATAATAAAGCAATCCTAATGAAAACCATTGTGTCACATAGACGTGATTGGGCTGCCAGACTACCTGAAGCACTGTGGGCTTACAGAACAACATGGAGAAGTACCATTGGTTACTCACCTTATCAATTAGTGTTTGGAAAACAACCCATTTTCCCCATAGAAATCGAAATCCAAACATTACAGACAACACAGGAAGTTGGCTTAGATCTAACTGAGGCACAGATTAATTGATTACAACAAATCAATGAGCTGGACAAAATTAGGCTCTCTGCACTTCAAAACACTGCTCTGATCCAGCAGTAGCGAGCTAAATGGCATGATGCTCTCATTAAAAATAAATTCTTCCATGAAGGAGACTGGGCTCTTTTGTACGACTCCAGGTTTCAGGACTTCCTCGGGAAACTCTAGACTCATTGGTTGGGACAATACGAAATCCAAAAGGTACATGACAATGGTACCCTTACTCTAATCACTATTGACGGTTCTGGATATGCCTTCAAGGCAAATGGGCACCGAGTTTGTCTCTATCGCAAACCACTCACTCCGGAATCCTTCTGCCAGCAGCTACGCCGAGAATCTGATATGGAGATTTTGGGGGAGGAAGAGAAGTCTTCCTCACCTATAATTCATTAAGGAATTTATTTCGTTTTACAGTTTGTACATAATTTCTTTTCTTGAATCATTTTTGTACATATTTTTGAATCAACGTTTTGTTGTTACTATTTTTGCTGTTCCTTTTTTTCAAAAGAACAACATTTTCTTCTTGCTGTTCCTTTTTCAAAAGAACAACCCCCTTTGGATCAGCCGTCATTTTGCTGTAATTTTGTTCTTTTTCTTTATTTCTATGTTCTGCTGTTCCTTTTCCAAAGGAACAACATTTTTTATTTCGGTCGTTCCTTTTCCAAAGGAACATCATTTGTGTGTTTTTGTTGTTCCTTTTCCAAAGGAACAACATTTTCGATTTCTACTGTTCCTTTTCCAAAGGAACGACATTTGTGTGGTTTTGCTATTCCTTTTCCAAAGGAACAACATTTTCGATTTCTGCTATTCCTTTTCCAAAGGAACGAAATTTCCCTATTTTGTTGTTCATTTTCCAAAGGAACATCGTTTTTTATTTATGTTGTTCCTTTTCCAAAGGAACGACATTTTTTTGTGTTTTGCTGTTCCTTTTCCAAAGGAACAAAATTTTCAATTTTTGTTGTTCCTTTTCCAAAGGAACAACATTGGTGTGTTTTGCTGTTCCTCTTCCAAAGGAACAACGTTTTTGATTTCTGCTGTTCCTTTTCGAAAGGAACGACACCTGTGTGTTTTGCTGTTCCTTTTCCAAAGGAACGACACCTGTGTGTTTTGCTGTTCCTTTTCCAAAGGAATGACATCTGTGTGTTCTGCTGTTCCTTTTCCAAAGGAACATCGTTTTCCATCTTTGCTGTTCCTTTTTCAAAGGAATGGCATTTGCGTTTTCTGCTGTTCCTTTTCCAAAGGAACAACATTTGTGGTCTTTTGTTTTTCTTTTTCTCAAAAGGAACACCACTTGCATTCTTTTGCTCTCCATGTGAAACAACTTGTTTCTTTTGTTGTTCTAAATTAAGGATGCTTATTGTTCCTGTTCTTTCAAGTCTTTTAGAATACAACTATGCACTTATGCAATGAATACAAAATCACAACATACTGAAATCAATGAATCATAAATCACTATCTTTATAAGAAATTGCTCTAAATTGGTAAGAGGACAGAAGGAAGGACACACTTATTCATCATCTTTTGCTGTCATTGTTCTACTAATTCTGCTCTGATTGGTTATCTTTATCATGTTGGTCCCTTCTAATCCTCTTTGATTATTATGCAGGAATAAGAGCAAAGGGTTTATATCTTCCTATAGAGATGTTAAGACTTCTTCCACCATTCCTACTCTTAAGAAGTGTTGAACCACCCTTTGTGTATAAATAGGGAAAGTACTTTATGAAAAAGAAAGAAAAAAGAGCAAACATGACTTATAAGTTGTCAAATGCAAGATAGGGGGTCTCATCAAGAGCCAGCATACCATGACATGAGGACGAAAGCGAAGTGGCATTCCCACTATGGCCACCACACCAGGGATATGGTCCAAAAGGTATATCAAATAAACAACCCTTGGAACAGGAGGTCTCATCACGAGCCGACCTGCCCACTTTTCGCTCCTTCCTCGTGAATGGCATTATGGCTAACTGGTCACCAAGCCAGCATAATGGCCTACATTTTGACATCACACAATATTTCCTAAGCATACACAAAGGATCATGGTTCCATGGGTGAAATAAACAACTCTGCCAAGGTTATGGACACCTGTCAGCAGCGGAGCACTGTTAATGGTATTGAAGTCCCATTATTTACACCAATAGGTAAGTTATTAGCACCCTTCTGTTTCTTATGCCTTAGTAATCAATTATATATTATTTCCCAAACCATACAATGCATGAATATAAATTATCACCAATCATGATAGAACAATTGACAATGACCGCATGAGACTCTCTATCCACGACAGATGTCCTATCCTCAACCTTGCATCATATCATCGGAGTCCCTTATGTATTAAGTGACACAATTGTACGCCTCGATTTCGGTAATTTGCTACTATTTTAAACATGGCATATTGCCATACACTATTCCTTAAGGACTGTGTTTCAGAGCGGGCGCTGCTCCTTTATTTGAAGGCTGGGACAGCCTATCACAGGGGGGGGGGGGGGGAAGGTTAACCTCATCATTCCCTGGATTACGTGTCAGCTCACTATTCGGGAAGTTGTGTACTGGGGTATAGCACAACTCAACGGTATACTATTTTTTATTTTTATTTATATTTATTTTTTTCCTGCATGAATTGCTATTCATAAGCCATTTACATTGTATACTCTGCAGCATTAGATTTTGAATGAGTCTTGCGTCTGTCAGCCTCTCTGTGTTTCAACAGCGTGAACAGCTACCGTTCCATTGAGAGTTTACAACAATACCATGGGAGGAAGATCGATTCGGAGAGAACCGCAGGTGTTAACAGTCTCTGCTGCTGCCCGGGAAATCCTAGCAAGAGTAGGGTGGCTGACTTATCTCAATCGCTTGCAGGAGTCTAATGAGACTGTGGCAATTGAATTCTTGCAGGAACTTGCAAGAGGATCACTCCACAGTAAGGGGGAGACACATGGCAGTCACCGGCGACATAATCGCAGAAGTCTCGGGATTGCCAACCACTGGACCTGTATGGACGTTAAAGAAGGAGAGATTGCAGAAGATCATAGAAATCTTCTAGGACGAAGGCCAAAGCCTGACAATTAGAGGAAAGGGGTTTCTGCCAGCAACACTAGGAGAGCCATGGGTAGAATTGGCAAAGACCATTCAAAGCTACATCACTTTTGAAGGCAGAAAAGATGTGGTAAGACCACGGCATCTTAAACTCTTAGCTATACTAAAGAAAAAATGCTCTGTAAATTTACCTGCATTTTTGAATTCATTACTTCATGACATTGCATGGAGCATAAAAAAGGCACAAAGTGTAGAGTTAGTTGTTAGTCATCATGGGTTGATTCGGTTAATAGTCAGCCATAGCCTCACCCAGCAGCAGAGTAGCTGGGAAGAACTAATTGCCATGATAAATGGGGGATTGACCACACCATCCCCAAAACGTAAACATGCCACCAGTACACCCGAGCGTCCAGAAAAACGTAGGAAATCGGCAAAGCATAAACATGCCATCGGTACATCCGAGCAGCCAGAAAAATGCAGGAAATTGGTCCGGATAGCAAGGCTATGAGGGAGGCTAGAGAAGCCCCAAGAAAACACTAGCCAGCTGCTAGAAATAAAAGACAAGCAACCCCCACAGCCAGAAGGGGAGGACGATGAGAAAGGAGTGCAGGAAGAAGAAAAAGAAGAAGAGGCCGAGCAATCTGAAGAGGAAGAAGAAAACGAAGAAGAATCCAAGCAATCAGAAGAAGAAGGAGAAAAAGAGGAAGAGCTGGGCAATCTGAAGTAGAAGGAGAAAAAGAAGAAGAAGCCGAGCAATCTGAAGAAGAAGAAGACAAAGAAGAAGAAACCGAGCAATCCGAGAAGGAGGAGGAAATGGAACAACAGGAAGGTAGCCCATTGCAGGACCTATTGGGAGAAGATGAATTGGCCAAAGTTTTGGCCAATATGGGCGAATATGGCCAACCTTCCAGTCCATCAGACCTCCATGCTTATGAGAAACCCCACGAGGAAAATGCACTTGAAGAATCACATGCAAAGGAGGCAGAAGAAGAGAATTTGCCTGTTCATGATGAAAAGATGACAGGAGATGCTGAACAGGAACAATTCGTTCCTAACCAGAAGACACCAAAAGAAATTCTGGAGGAAAGAGGGGCAGAAAGAGAGTTTGCCCAAGAAATAACAGAACCAATTAGGGTTCTTGCCCTAGAATAGCCAGAGCGGAACAATGAAGAAACAACCCAGAAAGAAAATTAGGGAATTAGTCATAGTCTAGGCCGTAGTGAATAGCCTGCTGTTCCTTCTAAGGAAATTACGGAAATTAGGAAATTGCGAAAGGAACAGTAGAGATTACTGAATATAATAGTCCATCTCCACCAGTAGATTAGGATTCTAAAAGCAAGGAAAAGGGTAAAAAGGAGTTCGAGAAGGAAAAATGTGACCACTCCAACAAAACCCCTCAAGGCAAAGGGGTGGAGGACCAGAATCCATCTTGTTGTTCAAAACCCTGTCGAAAACCAGGCTGTTGTTCCAAATCATGCTGAGAAACAGACTGTTGTTCCAATTGAAAAGGAACAGCAATGCACTAATATCCACGTTAAGATATAAATGGATGAGATGTTGACCCATGAAATTTAGACGGAGGCACCACTTTCAGGAGTGATAAGGGTTATGAACTCAAACAACGCAATAGGAAAGTTCAGGTAAAACTCCCGGCCTCCACTACCGCATGGAAACGAGATCCAAAAACAGTAACCCTACGAAAGGATTTGAAGCAAGCTCAGCAAGAAGTAGAAAAGCTTAGAGAGCAAACGGTCCCTCGAGAAAAGTATGAAGAGATACAACAACATCTTGGGAACGCCAATCTATCTGAAAGCCAGGCCTTTGAAGGGTGGCGAAGGGAACAAGAGAAAGTCACGAAGGTAACTCGTAGGTTAGATATAGTTATCAACCAGATGGATACCTTATGTTCTTTATACAATGACATCCTAGCATGTAGAGCCCCTACCAAGAATTATGCCTTGTTTTTAATGGAAAGATATGTGCAATTGAAAATAAAGGCTGTTAAAGAAGGTGCTTCCATACAAATTAACACCATCAATGATTTCATAAACTGCTGTAAGCACTACGAGGTAAAAGTTCAGAGACTACTGTGTGAGTTTTATTTACATAACCTTGTATTAGAACAAGATACCGAGCTGAACCCTGGCCCTTTTGTTGGGGATATCTAATTACAAGGATTTATTTCATTTGGGGTTAATCAAATTAAATGGCTCAAAGCATATAATGCTTTCCAAAGACAAGAAAATGGATTAGATTTATGGATAAGAGCTGAGCCTAGGGATCCAGTACAGTTATGGAGAAAACATAGAAACCTCATGAACACTCCAGGTGTAATTGAAGCATTAGGACCCATGCATGAAGCAATCATTCGGTAGGGATTAGAATACTTTTTCTCTATCAAAGACCCTGCCATTGATGCAGCTAAATTTCGGTATCAAATCTCTAATACGAATATCCAACTCAGGTAACCATTTAAGTATGAGAATTTTAAATTATCTGCCAACTGCTGCACCTCTATGGTGAAATCATTTTGAGGGCAAGGCCATCCTGGTTAGGATATAGGCTTCGGAGTCCAATTATTTAGCACCCTGCACCTGGATACCAAGCCTTGTATGAGATGCCTGAGGGTCAGACAAGCCATTTCTTTGAATACCTAGTTACGCATCATGGCTAGAGGCCTTCACATGAGATTCCATCTCTAGCCTACTCACTCACTGCCTTACACGTCAAATGCAATGTTTTCATGAGGGAATGAAAAAGGGTAAGCAGGGGGGTGTGTGGAGTACTAAAGAAGGTATGTTTTTGATGATTATTTCAACGTCTTTTCATTAGAACTTACAAACCTTTTTGCATCATGAACTCAGAAAACAATAAAGAATTGTAATAAAACATGTGAGATTAATATGAAAGACGAAAACGCTGAAAATTGTCATTTCCTTATGCAAGAAGGAGGAAAAAAGAGAAGTTGCCATTCCAAAGGAAAGGACAAGGACGGGTTAACCACTGTCCCTTTGATGGGAGACCGTATGAAAACAAGGCAAAGAAAATCAAAGCGAATCAGCCTGGGAAAGGAAGTGGAGATATCATCTTGGCACAGGAAAGAAAAGAAATGACTGAGGACTAATGGTTCGGCGAATCCCTCAGGATCCTTGATCCTGAGGGATCACTGTTTTATCTATTTCTACACTTAGATATCTCCGCCGTCACCCTTATAAAAGGGGCAGTACTGTTAGCTTGGGGGGAGGAGAGTTAGATATTGTTATGTGTATGTAATTTCCTTTAAGATCAGAACTTTTATTGTCGAGTCTCGTTAAGAACTGCTCTGTTGTAATTTTACTTTATGCATTAAGACAAACTTGGTTACTATTTCATCTTTGAGTCTGAAATAACTTCAAGCGGTGTACCCCTGGAGGACACTTGCTCTTGTACCATTACGGTTTATGTGTGGTTTTCTTATTGATGTTATTTGGTAATATAATGTGTTTTATAAGTTTACATCACATGCTTTATTATGTTTAATTTATTAAGGTTTCTAAAGACAAAACTATTGTATTGACTCTGCATCATATTACTGTTCTTTTAGGTGTTGATATAATACTGCTAGTCTTTATAAAATACTGCTACTATTCCATTACAGAGCCTTTGTGTTGTGCACTTGTTCATTAACATTATAGAATTCATCTTGGAAGTTATGTTCTTTGCGATTGTTGGATTTATAAGCAATGCCGTTCTATTTTGAAATATAGTGATACTCTTTTTAACTAAGGTGATACCTGGATTAGATTACTATTTAAGTGTGTAGTGTGTATATATGGTTTTCAAGCGCTGTTCCATAATTCATTAGTATTCAGTGCTGTTCCATTTGTGTGTGTTATTCAATCCGCCCTTAAGAGTGAAGGATTACCGTTTGATTCCTGTAGATTACGATTAATGCATTTGATCTGATAGACTAAGATGTTACTGCTTGTTAGACTTAGTTGTTGTTCTATTTCTTAATTGTTGTTCCATTTCTTATCTGTCGTTCCATTGCTTGTTATTGGTGTGAAGAACGATCTCACGCTGTAGTGAGCATTGACATCTATTGTCCAGCTCCCAGATCCACGATCTGTTCTCTGATTTCCTTTTCCATCAGTTTCCAAAGGGATGGGTTATTGCTACCGAACCCTTGACTGATAAATTGCTTCGTTTTCTGAATGTGTGATTTAATCTTTTGAAGTAGTTAAGTTGTAAACAAGCATCCGTTACTCTTGTAGTTTCAAGCACTGTGCTACTAGCATTACTCTGGCAAATGATAGCCTCAGACTGAGATACTCTTTGAAATAACAAAACGTTCTCGGATTGACATATTAATGTGAGGTAATTAGAGGTGAAAGAGACCCTTTTTATAGCTCCACAGTTGCATACTTGATTTTTCCTATAAAAATCAAAAAAGTGAAAACAAAATTAGTTTAGTTTTTTGCTTGCACTGTAGTATGGTTTGATGCTTCTTACTTCTGCAACTTAGATAGTAGCATTTGTTTATTGTTTATTTAGCCATTCTGCTTAGCATGTCTTTTTAAATGGTTAATTAGGGTATGGTGTGATTTAGCATTACATGTTGTTTTTTTCATTACTGCAGTAAAGTAGCTCTCTTAGAGTAGATTTTCCCTTCTTCCATCAAATAATCAAGCTTCTTCTGACTCTATAGAAGTCTGGATTGGAACCCTAGTGGTCTCTCCCTACCTGAACAATGACAACAAGTAGAACCACCACTTTTACTTGTGCATATAGCATTGTCACCTCCAAGTTTGTAGGAACCCCGAGTTGATAAGTAAAGCTGGTAGCCGAGGAGTTGCAGCATCCTTGCTGCAATACTAGTGCTCATCACTTTTTTCTTGCAAAGTAGTATGGTTTGATGCTTTTTACTTCTACAACTTAGATAGTAGCATTTGTTTATTGTTGATTTATACATTCTGCTTAGCATAGCTTATTAAATGGTTAATTAGGGTATGGTGTGATTTAGCATTACATGTTGTTTTTCTCGTTACTACAGTAAAGTAGCTCTCTTAGAGTAGATTTGCCCTTCTTCCATCAAAGAATCAAGCTTCTTCTGACTCTATAGAAGTATGGCTTGGAACCCTAGTGGTCTCTTGCTAGCTGAACAGTGGCAACAGGTAGAACCATCACTTTTACTTGTGCATACAGCAATTCAATTAACAATTTCATTTCTGCAAGTACTTTCCAGGTTTAAAAAAAAAAATACAAAACCAACCCAAAAATATTTTCTTTCATGCCTCGTAGGAATAAAGACAACTTAGGGAAATTTTTGCCAAATACCCCCACTACATCCAATAGCCAACCTTCTCTCTTCTTCGATGGCTATGATTTGGAGGAAACTTCAGGTAAGAAACCTGACATATTTGAAGAACCTACAAGGGAAGAAGAAGAAGAGGAACCCATTCCTATTGAACCAATGGATGAAAACTGAAATGACAAAGGGAATAGAGAGAGAGCTGAGGGTGCCTTCCCCATCAGGGAAACCAATGGGGACACTAAGATGAAAAATATAAGCCCCTCTTCCCTACCTCATTTCCATGGCCTGACCACAGAGGACCCCGACACTTTCCTATTTGATTTTGATGTTATATCCCGAACTTATGACTATACTGATGATGAGAAAAAAGATAAAACTATTTCCATCTACCCTTAAGGATGCAGCATTGCACTGGTTCATGAGCTTACCTGGAGATAGCATCACAACTTGGGCTCAGATGCAGCAGGCCTTTAACAAAAAATATTGGGACTACTGTTGGTCAAAGGATACTAAAGAAAAAAATTTCAGGATGACCATAGGTCATGATGAATCCTTAGAAGACCATGAAGAAAGATTCTAGCTCAGTTACAAAAAGGCATAGTGCACACTTGACCCTGAGTCACTAAAGTTGGTCCTGCTTAGAGGAGTAAGAGAAGATATTCTAGATACCTTACATTTGTTAGCAGGAGGAGATATCTACCAATTACCCTATGAGGATACCAACATTGTCTTTAGAAACCATTCTAGGGAAGCCAAGAAAAAGGGTAGGGGTAGTCAACCTATGGCCAATACATCATCTTCCAACTCATCCATCAGGGGTGAAATTGGAAACATGCTGGAAGATTTCAAAAGTGAGATGTTGCAAACCCTTTCCTTGCAAATGGACACCATGAACATTAAAAGGAAGTAGGAGGAAGTAGAGAGAGCCTTGGCCATATTTTGTCCTAGATGCACCAGGAAGCATCCTAGGAATGAATGTCCATTGAACTGTATTGAAATTTGCTCGGTTTGTGAAGAAAACCACTCCACAGACAAGTGCCCTTCTTTACTCAGACTCAAAGCTGTATATAAAAGAGTTGAAGGGTTCACTAAGCAGCTTTTCTACATTGACCAAAGGAGACCTCCTGGGCCTTGACCATACCAGCAGGGCATGCAAGGGTCATCCCATGCATATTACAACCCCAACCAAGCCACAATTATACCTTCTTGGGGACCCCCTACTCATCCTTCCTAGTCTACACCTCCTCCTTGGTCCTATGCATCTCAGTATCATTCCCAGCCAGCCAGCTAGTCATTTCAACATTACGCTCCGCCACAACCTTAGTGGAATACACCACTCCAGGGGTGGAGGCCCCAATACAACAATGCTCCAGCTCTATTTCCTCCACCACCTGCAGAACCACAACTACTACACTCTGCTCCACCCAAGCAACCCCAGATTCCTACGTAGCCAAATCTGAACCCAAACCATAAGTAGGCTCAGCAATTATACAATGGAGAGACCTCATATCCAACTTATGTTGTGGAAATCAAGGAGATTAACCTAAGATCTGGGAGACTTCTCCTAGATAACCAACCTCCCCCTCCACCTAGGGAGGTTGAGGAAGAAAGAGAGGAAAGCAACCTTAAAGACACCCTTTCCTGAGAGATTAGCCCAGCCACTCCAACCTACCCCAGAAGAGACTGAACTTCTAGGAGAATTGAAAAATCTATGTGTAAAGATCCCCCTTCTCCAGGCAATAAAATATTTTCCCATTTACAATATTTGATAAAGGAGAAATGTTTCAAGCATCCAAGGAGGCGAAAAAGGGATGCCCTTACTATTAATGTCATTGGGCAGTTGTCTGACTTAATGCTGGGGCAGGTAATATGTCCAAAATATTTGGTCCTTGGAAGCCCTGTAGTAGATGTGCACATCAATGGCACCATTGTCCCACACACTCTGATCGATCATAGGGCTTCCATTAATGTGATGACCAAGGACGCCATGCTCAAGCTCAACCTCCAAGGGTCATTGAGGAAGACCACAACAGTTTTGCAACTTGTAAATCATTCCATAGTAACCTCTGAGGGAATTGTGGAATATGTGATGGTCTCCTTTGACTCTTGGGAGTACCCTGAAGATTTCCTAGTTCTCTAGCCTAAGACTAAGCTTACTGGTTATCCTCTTATCCTTGGGAGGCCATGGTTGGCCACAGCCGATGCTTACATTAGCTGCAGAGCTTGGAATATGACCATTAAGAATGGGCATATGTCTAAGCAGTTAGTCCTATACCCTCTTGCTCAACCTTCTCCAGAGGATGATTTACCTTTATGTTTGTAGGAGGAGTAAGAAGATGAGGTTTATTCCACCCAACTTTATGCTTTGGAAGCAACCATGGGAGGAGGACAGCAAGATGAGGATGACTTAATTGAACACCTGCTCCAAAGTCCAACTCCTGGTTCATTACCTTTAGAAGAAGCAGTAAAGGAAACCCAAAACAATCATCCAATTGACTTATGCTTGGCCAATTCCAACCCACTCCATGTCAAAACCATAGAATTTGGCCCAGATAAAACCTTGAAAATCAACCCATCTCTTTCTGCTCTCGAAGAGGAGAAGCTATGCAACATGTTAAAGGAAAATCTAGAAGCCTTCGCTTGGAGTTACAAGGAAATGAAAGGAGTACACCCCTCAGTATGTACTCACCACATATACAACAAATAATGTTGCAAGCTAGTCTGAAAACCACAAAAGAGGATGAATCGAGCTCTTAAAGATATAGTCAAAGAAGAACTGCAAAAACTGCTAGATGCAGGATTAATTTACCCTATCTCCAACAGTGAGTGGGTCTCTCCTTTGGTGTTAGTTCCCAAGAAAAATGGTAAGTGGAGATTTTTGTCGATTATAGGGAGTTGAACAAAGCCACAAAGAAGGATCATTTTCATTTACCCTTCATTGACCAAGTGCTAGACAACTTGGCAGGGAAAAGGTTTTTCTCTTTCCTAGATGGATTCAGTGGGTACAACCAAATCCAGATTTGCCGAGAAGACCAGGACAAGACCACATTCACCTATCCTTGGGGTACTTTTACCTATATGGTCCTTCCTTTTGGCCTGTGCAATGCTCCTGCCACTTTCCAGAGAGCAGTCTAGAGTATTTTTATCGAATTAGTCCATAATGTGGTGGAAATTTATATGGATGAATTTACACCTCATGATTGTGATTTTCAAGAAGCCTTGTCTAACCTAGGAAAAGTACTGCACAAATGCATTGAAATGAACATGTCTCTGAGTCCTGAAAAATGTGAATTCTTAATGACTGTAGGGACTGTGCTAGGTCATTTAATATCTCAGCAAGGACTGCAGGTTGACCCAAAAAAAAATAGCTATCATCCAAAGGGTCCCACCTCCTCGAAAGCAGAGAGATGTTAGAAGTTTCTTAGGGTTAGCTGGATACTACCAAAGCTTCATAAAGGACTGCAGCAAGTTGGCCTGTCCTTTATTTGGTTTGTTGGCAAAAGATTCTGAGTTTATAGGGTCAAAAAGTTGTCAAGATGCCTTAGACATTCTAAAGGGTAATTTAACCACTCCACCAATTCCCCGAGGCCCGAACTAGGCCCTCCACTTTCATATTCATGTTGATGCCTCACACAAAGCCATAGGAGCAGCCCTAGTTCAGGTAGAGGAGAAATTGCTTTATGCCATCTATTTTATCAGTAAGAACTTTTCAAAGGCTGAGCTAAATTATAAAGTGACCAAAAAGTAACTCCTCACTATTGTGCATTCATTAAACAAATTCAGGCATTACATTATAGGCTATCAAACATTTGTGCATACTGACCATGCTGCAATCAAATATTTAATGAACAAACCAGATGTGAATGCTCGAATTATAAGATGGTTACTTTTATTGTAGCAGTTTTATCTAATCATTGTTGATAAGCTTGGTAAGGAAAATGTTATTGCAGACTTTTTATCTAGGGTAAATGTGCCTTCAGGTGAAGAAGGAATGGTGGATGGCCAGTTACTAGACGAGCACTTGTTTGCTATTTCAGTTCTCTCTCCATGGTTTGTTGATATAGAAAACTATTTGGTATCAACATAGTTCCCACCAAACTTTCCCTCCAAAGAAAAGAGCAAGATAATCAGGAAAAGCGCCCCCTTCACTTGGATTGGGGACAATATTTTCAAACTTCACCCAGATAAAATCATGAGAAGGTGTGTCAGGGAAGAGGAATTCTTTGACATCCTTCTAACCTATCATGATGGACCTTGTGGAGGTCACTTTACAGCAAAGAGGATAGACTTCAAAGTGTTACAAGAAGACCATTATTGTCCCACTCTTCATCAAGATGTGAAAAATTACACTAGTCAGTGTGATCGGTGCTAGAGGATGAGAAGGCCTACTCCAAGAGATGACATGCCTTTGCAGCCTCAAGTGACTTTCGAGCCATTTGACAAGTGGGGCATGGACTTCATTGGGCCTACTGACCATCCTTCAAAAAAAAAATAGAACATTATTGTGTGCACTGATTATTTGACTAAGTGGGCTAAAACCAAGGCAATTAAGGCAGCAACAGAAGGGAAGGTGGTTGAGTTCCTAAGGGAGAATGTATTCTACAAATTTGGGTACCCTAGAGAGTTGGTCACAGCCCAAGGCAACCAGTTTACCTCCAACATGATTGAATACCTGCTCAACCATCACAAGATCAAGCATAGGACATCCACTCCCTATCATCCACAAGCTAATGGGAAAGTGGAGGTTACCAACAGAGCACTAGAGGGCATCTTAACCAAGGTGGTGAGTAGCAGCAGGAACGATTGGGCAGAAAGACTAGTTGAGGCCACCTGGGCCTATAATACCACATGGAAGACCACTACTAGATTCACACCCTATGAGCTAGTCTATGTGAAAAAATCCTTATTGTCCATTGAGTTTGAATATAACACATTAAGGATGGTAGTCCAACTAGATTTGGACCTCAGCAGTGCACAGAAAGAGAGATTGTTCCAATTGAATGGCTTGGATGAATTCAAATTGAAAGCCCTCCTACATATAGAGGTAGTTCAACTTCAGAGGAAGATCTTGCATGATAAAAATATTAAGGAGAAGCAATTTCAGGAGGGCGATTGGGAATTTTATATGATTCTAGTTATAAAGACTTCAAGGTAAAGTTAAGGAAAAGATGGCTCGGACCTTATGTTGTGGAAAGATGCCATGATAGTGGTTCAGTGTAAATCATAACTATAGATGAAGAATCCATTCCTTTGCTTTTTAACGGGCACTAATTGAAAATATACAAGAGACCTTTATCAAAACAAGAGTTCATTGATAATATCAATAAAATAGTGATGATGGTGGAGCAAGTTCCAGCTCCTCCCTCATCAAATCACTGAGAAAAAAAAGAAAAAAGAATAAGGACTCAAGTGAAAACCTCCATGAGGTGCTTGAGTCCCATGTTTGGGTTGAAAACCTCTTGAGGCAACCCAATGATGAGAAAAAAAAAAGAGAAAAAAGAAAAGAGAATAAGAAGATCCCTAGATGAAAACCTTCGTTGAGACGCCTAAGGCAAACAGCTAGGGTGAAAACCTCTCTGAGGAGCAAAATAAGATCACAAGGAGACCCCTGCCTCTCACATAGTCATCTTCTCCACTCCTTACCATGCATGCCTCCATCCTTTTTTTCATTTTTCAACTCCATTGCTTCGATTTATGCAAAGACTTTGTTTTCTACAAGATCCCTTGTATTCCAACAGGATCTTCTAAAAACATACAGGATGATCCTGTAAGAATTACAGTGACCCAAAAATCCTATAGGAAGAGATCCGAAGGAATATGATGGACTTCTTAGGTCCCTAAAATTCACCCTATGCATGATCTAGTACCTCACCCCATCCACCATCATCATCCCTGCACTCACCATTCAAAACAAAAAAAAAACAGTTTCAACAGTTTTTGCCAGTCTTAGAAAAAAGGGAAACAAAGAGGAGTAAGAGAATTACCTGAGTATCATTTGCTCTCCACACTTCTACTCCTTATTTCCATCCATTTCACCATCCTCACAGCCCCAACAAGCAAAATGATTAAAAAATTCTGAGGGAGAAGAAACTACAGGACATCATGTAGGAGCCTATCCCATAGAATGCCAATCATACCAACAACATGTCTTCACTAGGATGATCCAGGATCTCCACAGCAGTAGCATTAGATCTTCAGCCACAGATACCTACAAAACCAAAGAAACCATTACCAGATAGCAAGAGGAGGAAGAAGAATGGTATGAAGCACCTCTAGTCTTCGACAAATGCATCATAGGATTGAAACCACAGGTAAGTATCCCGCTCGCTCACTCATATGCATCATGTAGTCAAAAATTGTAAGGGTTACAAGATAGTTAGTTTAAAAGTGGAAAGGTGGCCAGTTAACTTGGCCACCTTCGTTGAGTCGGCACATGCACAACCGCTTGTCGTCTCACATGTGGCTAAAGTCAACTCAAAGAAAAAGAAGGAGTAGGATAAAAAGCAGTTAAACTATGGATCTATGAGGTGGGAGTTGATTACAAGGAGTGGGAAATGATGAGGTGGTAGTGGGGACCAACGGTCCAAAAATGGCAACGTAACTTTGCTACCAGCACACCACCTCACCCCAAATCACCATAAGAGGAAATAAAACATCGTTCCCATGCATTCATGCATTTCACCTCCTCAAAAATCCCTCACTCAAGTCGCTCTCATAACCCAGGCCACCCACTAGAGCAAAGATCCACCATTATGCACAGGAATTCCTACAGGATATAGAGAGACTAGCTACAGGATACACAAAGACTATCTACAAGATTGGCAGAGAAGAATTCAGAAGGGATATCACGAGAATTGGCCACTACAACCAGTCTAAAGAGGTAAGCTCTAAAATTTCATCCTCTTTTGCAAGTAAATGAACTAGGGATACTCTAAATTGAGTGAATTTACTAACTGTGTGAATTGAATTAAATACACAGTCAACTCTATTTTGCTCTTGCATTTGAAAAATTATGTCAACCCTCTCATTTTCTGTTAGAAAATTATATATTACGGAGCAATGGAACACATAAAATATTGTAGAAATATAAACACAGAAAACACATAAAACAAGAGAGACACAGAAATATGTGGTTCAACCAGTTTGGGCTACATCCACCCCGAATAGCCAATCCTTCCTTTATATTATCTAGCAAAATGAAGAGACACAACCTACAATAGATCCACTATAATATCCTTTGTTTTCTCTCACACTCTCACCTCTCTATTTCTCGCTCAGAGAATACACATCTATTACACAGCCTCAAATAAAATGCCCTCATACAAAGAGAGGGGTTGCCTTCTAGGGCAAAAAACCCCCTAAACTAAACATAAGTTCTACCGTCAGATCATCCGCCTAATGAACGGCCCAGATTGACTAAAAAATACTATACTTTTACAAGGCAGTTTTACATCTGTTTTTAGCTTCGGGGGCGTTGCCCCCAAAACCCCTTCCCGGGGACCATTGGCCCCCGGACCCCCCAACCGAGGGGGATCGGCCCCCCAGAACCCCCATGGTGGGGGACAAGTCGCCCCCC
>APFE030247569.1:10693-28971 GCA_000404065.3 Pinus taeda | reverse complement strand
TCTCTGTTTCTCACTCGGAGAATACACATCTATTACACAGCCTCAAATACAATGCCCTCATACAAAGAGAGGGGTTTCCTTCTAGGGAAAAAAACCTTGAACTAAACATAAGTTCTACCATCAAATCATCTGCCTAATGAATGGCCCAGATTGACTATAAATTATTATACTTTTACAAGGCAATTTTACATCTGTTTTTAGCTTCGAGGGCGCTGCCCCCGAAACCCCCGCCGGGGGACTGCTAGCCCTCGAACCCCCTAGCCGGGGGGGTTGCCCCCCCCCGCATGGAGGGGTGTACAAACTTCCTGGGGTATACATTCGGCTAAAACAAAGACCTCTAAACAATCATGCTCCATACTCAACATTTTCTCCTCAAGGTTCACCAGCAAGATGACAGGAAGGTTTACTAGGAGAGATCCCACAAACACTATGAGAATCCAACAACACCCCTAGGTTCTTGAAATATTTACAAGACATAATTGGATGGGATTTTTCGAAAAATTCAGAGGGTATGATGATGAGGTGGTTCAATAATTTTCTCTCTCCCTCACTCCACACAGCAAAATCCATGCCACTATTGTAGTAAGGGACCTCACTATAGATCTCATCCTAGAGCTCATCAGCAAGGCCACCAAAATTCCCCTAGGAATCCCATGGAGAAAAGAAGACAAAAGGAGATAGCCAGGTGGCAAAAAGAAAAACCTTTTTAGAAGGTGAAGAACCCACTAAGGACAAAAATGGAGTAAGGATGGAAAGTCTGTCATACCCATGGACTGAGGTAGGCTATCAACTCATCAAATATATCTCATGTGAGGGTAGATATAGTGTTGTCTATGGCTATCATTTCAGGATCCTTGAGGAATTAATATTTGGAGTAGAAACACCACCTCACCAAAGACTCAGCATACCATATTTCTTACTACAATCGCTCATCGACTCAAGCATCAAAGTGAAGGAGGGGAATTCCCAACAGTTGGCTCACCATGGGTTGATTAGGATCCTCATTGAAGATGCCCTCCAAAACCTCAGAACCCCTATAACATGATCAGTTTTCAGAGACTTGCTAGCAGAGGATGACATCAAAGCCTTCACTTATGATGTTAGTCCTACTATCAGTGAAGAGGACGTAAAGTAGGAAGAGGAAGATACAGAGCAAGATAAGGATGAGATGGAGGAAGAAGGATATGACACAGAGGAAAATGATGAAGCTAGAGAAGAAGAGGAATAAAAGAAGGAGGATGGTGAAGAAACAAAGGAGGAAATTAAGGAGGAAACTGATAGAGATGATGAAGATCTACAAGAGGGAGAAGACAAGAAAAATAGAGAGGAAGAAGGCAATAAAACTAAGGGGAAAGAACACAAGGAAGATTCACCTAGGGTGTCTCTAGAGGCCACTGAGAGAGAGGCAGCAACTGCCCTCACTGCTTTCAACACCCTATTCAAGAGGAAAAAGGCAGAGGTAGACCCCACTATATTTCAAAATAAGAAAGAGCACAAGAACAACACAAGGGAAGCCACAACCATCAACAAAAATTCTATTGAGATTGAACATTACCCTACACAAAAATGAAAAATTCCTTCCCCTAAGTCCCCTATCACCTATGTAAGGAGGCCTACTACTAGATCAACATCCTCAAAGGGTAAGGCAATCCTACAAGATCCACAACAAAATCTACAGGAAGTAAAAACAGTCATACAGGATACTCTGTTGAATCTACAGGAGGCACAGAAATTGGAAAGAAAGGTAAGGGAGTAGAAAGAATCTAAAGAGGAGGACCCAGAGACAAATGAACCTAGCCCCCAACCTAACTTGGACTCATATTACCAGTTTATTGAAGGAGGCAGGGTCATACCTTAAAATTTTTCCATCCCACTGTTCTTCGAGCTTGAGAAGGAGAGGGTGAGAACCCACCGATAGATGAAGATTGCCAAATAAAAGGGGGTGGAAGACATTGGGAACATGGAGGAAAAACTCAGAGAAATGGGAAGAGAGCTAAGTGGCTTAAGGGACAGAAAAGCTATAATGAGAAATCAACTTGAGAAAGAAAACGCATGGCTGAGGGGACAGCTGCAGGAAAGAGAGAACCAACTAGCATGTATGGCCAGCCTCCCCTTGGAGGAAATCCAATGTAGGATACCAGCTAAATCCTCTGCTCTTTTCCTCAAATAACAATGGCTACATTTTCAAATTAAGACACTAGCACAGAGGGGAACCACGCCATTTCAGGACTATAGGAAGTTTATTGATCTTTGTGATAAAAGTACACTAGAGGATAGGGCCAAAATAGCTGAGTTTTATTTTCACACATTTCCCTCACAGACATGAATATTTGGGACCCTAATGCCAAGCTAGTAGATCTACAATTAATGGCTTTGGCATCATGGATGAACCATGAGGAGTCAAGAGTTGTAGAGATGAAAAGGATATTGGTCAGAGAGAAAACTGAACCTCTTTTGATCAGAGTTGAACAATCAAATCCCATGCCCCTCATCAGTACCCATAATTTGATTGTAAATGATCCTCAGCTGGCACCTAGATATATTGTTGCCCAAGAGCAAGCAATTTCACATTTTCAGGACATGTTTAGGCTACTAGGAGATGATAGTATACATGTTTGCCTAAGGAGATGGAACACATTACCATACAACTTAAAGATAGGAGAATATCACTCCCCTCAAAGGTTGAGAGAGGCACTCAACAGGACACCTATGTATAATAAATCTATGCAAAGGTTGAAGGTCAATCGGATAGGCCTAAAACTCAGTCCATCACTACTCTTAGGGATGCTATAAGGGAGGAAAGAAGAAGAAGAAAAGAGGCAGTGGGAAGAAGTAGAAAAGAAAGCAGGCTTCTATGAACAAGAAGAGGAGACCATGGCAGAGGCATGGGATGTCAGAGAGGCTACCAGAGCCATGAAGGATAAGGATTTTGACTAAGTTTCTCAGAGGATGAGCAACACTTTCAGTAGGGGGTGATGAGGAGCCTCATCATTGGGTAATTGTATGGGCCTTAATTCACCTCCTATCTTAGTCAAACCAACTGTTCTCATGACTTATTGCATACTTTTTATTATATTTTGTTTATGAGATTAGTTAGAGTTGGATATTTTGCTTTGTGGTCTAATGTGCATTTAATGTAGGATTAAAGGATAAAAGCAAGGAATTTTGGCAAAGACCAAGGTCCAAACTCGATTGGGACAAGGGAGAGGGATTATAGGAGGTAAATCCTCCTCATTTACTACCCCTCCATTCAAATATTCCTCCATCAGCTCGAAGTGCAAACAGCCAAATCATGAGGACTAGAAGACAGCCGAACAAGTGAAAGACAAAGCACAAGTTTATCTCGAGTTTGGGAGCCAAGCCTCCCCTAATTTTAAGGAATTCATTGGAGACTTCATATGTCTAAGTAGAAAGGCTTAGGACCTCAGTAGGATTCGGAGTTTTGATTGTAAAAATATACTATATTTTCAAGTTGCAAGACTTGTGACAATTTTTTATGTAATCCATTGTTTTGGTAATAAGAATGAGTATTGTTTTGAGCTAGCAATGATTTAACTCAGAGGATTGAAGCTCTTGGATTAGGGCCCAACCCTAGCAGCCAACATGTATGATAGTTTGCTTGCATTTGTACCTTCTTTCAAGTAGCAAGTTAGCAAGGAGAAAAAGGATCACCATAAGGTTTGCAGAAGGTGTCTCGGCCTCACTTCCTCCCTCTGAGACCATGACTTGAGGAAGGGACCCTTCAGCAACCCCAAAAACACAGATTTCTAGTTCTTGTATGAGCTTTGGAGTTTGTTGTCTTTGATTTAGTATTTGGTTCATGTTTCAAGGTAGATTTCATTGTCATCTTTTTCCTACTCCATTTATGCAATAAGATCTCACTCATGATTTCATTCCCTTCAACAACTTTCTTCATGCATAATATAGGCAATTGATTCATGCTTTTTCTATTTTATGAAAATGCATCTGGTGGCATAGTGCTTGGAATAAACACATGCTATTTGTAGAGATGGTACTTCAGGAGGAGACCCAGACTTCATCACCAGCAACCACCTTCCACTTCATCCACCTTAGCCATCTCTTGTTTCACCATCACCCTCACTAGTTTTCATCATTTTTCATTGAAATTCCTCTAGATACATTGAGTGAATCTAGCCATCTCTTATCTTGGATATTGACTCCTGAGTGCTCCTAGACCTTATAATACCCCATTCCACTCATCACACACCTTTCCCAAGCTTCCCAGCACCTCACAATTAGCTCTCGCTTATATCCTGTAGGTTTCTTGTAATTCCTATAGAATTATCCTATAGGTTTCTAATAGATCTTGTAGGTTTTCCTAAAACAACCTATTTTGAGGCTGGATCGATGGGAAACCTCTAGGAAGTCATAAAAATCCTCCTAGGACCCCTCCATACCATCCAACAACTTCATAAACCTTCTAGCCATCCTCAAACACCTTCCATCCACCTGTCACATCCACAAGAACAATTAGGTTGCATACTTGATTTTGCCTAAAAAAACCAAAAAAGTGATAAGAGAATTAGTTTAGTTTTTTGCTTGCACAATAGTATGGTTTGATGCTTTTTACTTCTGCAACTTAGATAGTAGCATTTGTTTATTTTTGATTTAGCCATTCTTCTTAGCATATCTGCTTAAATGGTTAATTAGGGTATGGTGTGATTTAGCATTACATATTGTTTTTTCATTACTGCAGTAGAGTCGTTGTTGGGCAGTGGATCCCCCCCATAGTGGGTTTTTGGGGCTTGTAGCCTGAATTTTGGTCAAAATTAATGTAAGATCCCATGAAATGCGGGTGCAGAGTGCGAGATTCTAGGGTTGTCCGCCCTAAAATATTGTAATTTAATATAAATTGTGTCAGCCTACCCATGGTCTGTGGACCATGGAAATGTATAAATAGAGAGAGGCTATAAGGGTAGAAGTAAGTTTTGGAGAGTGGATCTTAAGTGATATGGGTTTTTGAATGCGACATTTTCTCTGAGTCTGTAAGTCTGAGTCTCGGGTTGTGGGAGTAGGAAGAGGCTCTCAAAATCACTATAAGAACTTAAAACTTTACATCTCAAGGCAAGAGCCTGTTCGATCCCAAGAAGAAGGGATTCGAATTCAGCAGCATTGATGGTACGATCGAATTCAATTTTATAGGAATATTGGTATAATTTTCCTTGAGATGAATACAAAAGGATGTCTGCACCATTACCTTGTTGAAAAAATGCAACAAGAAAATCCTAATTTAATTTTTTCCTTCCATTAAATTAGGAATTAAATTTTAATTCTAATTCTCATAACAACTTGTAGTAGTTAACTCAGTTAATTTGACTTAGTTGACTCAATTAATTCGAGTTTGGAGTCTATCTATAGTCATGTAGTGTGGTTCCTACATTTTAAGGGTCAGATTGAGTTCTTTTGAGTTGTAATTATTTAATTCAACTTAACTGAGTTAAAACCAGTTAAACTAGTTCCAACTAATGGAGGAATTTCCCAATTAAATATGCGCTAATCCCCTAGGAAACTGCGCAAGGAAATAGGACTTTGGCAAGCAACAGATTTGGCTAAGTATTGGTTGGATCTTGTTTGTGAAGCAATGAGATAGATTGTGATAGTGCAGAGTTTGCTCGAGCTTGAGAAAAGCATTGTAATCTTCTCAAATTTTTTTATTAATGCAATATATAGATAGCAGGGGTTTTTAGTTGTGGCTTTCCCCAAAAAATTATTGTGTTATGTGTGATTGAATTCTTCCTTTTGTTGCTTCGTGATTTCATCGATCAATTATTGTTTCCACTGATGAGTAGAGTAGATTCAAGTCAATTGTTTTAGCATATTAGAATCCACAATTTGAAAAATGAAGCACCATCAAAATGCATATACCAAAGTTGATCATCAAATTGAGGCTTGGAAGGGGGTCAAATATCTTCTTATGTAAAAAGAGAGTAGACACCCATCTCTTGTTCAATGTAATTAACATGTGGTTGAGGTGATCCTTCAATGAAGGGAGAGGTACGACCTTCCCTTAATACAATGATTTTTTTTGGCATTTTTGGGGATGGTCATATGCATCCCGTCAAGTGATAGATATCCACTCATTCAAGCTTTCCAATCTCTATCAAGTATGAGTGAATAATTTGAGATTGGCATAGCAATCACTTCTATGTTATAGGTCATTCTAATTTTCAGATGGGCACAAACAACTAGAGTAACATCTTTGATGGTACCAATAGATTCTTTTAGGAAATTATTAAAGCCTATTATCTTTCTAGGAGTATCATTAGTGCATTGTAAACCAAGTTCTTCCATGATGATTTTAGGCATAACTTTTGGTCCAGATTTTTCGTCTATGAGACAACAAGGTGCAATTTTGTCATAAATTTTCATTAATGCATAGAAAGCAGGAATCCTAAAGGGAGCATAAGGTTTATTAGTAGGGAAAGTATTTTCCTAACTCGGTTCATCAAATTTAACCTCCAAATAATTGATTGGTGTGGGAATTTTCCCTTCAAGGAATCCTTTCAGTTGTTTTTGTTACTCAAGAATTGTGGCCATCTCAAGCATGAAACATCAAATTTAATATAGGCCATCTGAGTAAGAATATTGAAAACGGGAATGAAGTTTAGGAAGAGGAAGGAGAAGAATACACAGGTTGGTTAGAAGCAAAGGTATTTATAAATGAAAGGTTATAAACCGAATATGAGGACCTTTTGTTCAAATGTTGTTTAGTAGATTGTTCTTTAGTTGGATGGGTTTTATGTGCATTTATCATCTCAATAGATAGGACATCATAT
The DNA here is from genome assembly GCA_000404065.3 of Pinus taeda. Lineage (NCBI taxonomy): Eukaryota > Viridiplantae > Streptophyta > Pinopsida > Pinales > Pinaceae > Pinus > Pinus taeda. Next base: position 22,174 of record APFE030247569.1, on the reverse strand, counting down.
TCATATTCCCAATCAATATTAGCCACAATAGAATCAGGTTTCTTACCAAAGGTCATATCCCTACCAGATTTACGAATCTGACAAGTGTTACCATCATGATACTCTTCGGAAAAATCACACCATGGACGAGACATGAGAGGGATGGGTTTATAGACATGTTGACCTACATGAGCATACCCTATAGTGGAATTATATGGTTGTGAATTTAATCTATGTTCATATGAAATATCCTATTACTCATATCTTGCATAAGTTGTAAGATTGAGGTCATATCAGATTGACTAGTTTGACTTTCAATAGGAACACCCATTCTCCGATGTTGTTCTTCATATTCTAGGCATATTTGTAAAGCAGATTCTAGGTTGTTGGAATTATTTTCCTCAAACGCTTGAAAATAAGGGGGAGGTAATGTGTCATAATAGTGCATCATGTAAGCTTGATTTTGGAGATAAATGATCTTAGGTATTTAATTGTAAAGCTTGGTAAAACTTCAGTTAAAATTCTTGATGTTATCTCATTTCGGGAAAGAAATATTATTATAATTGTGAAACAAATAAATAGGACTCTTAGGTTCACCATAAGTAGAATTAAACCAATAACAAAATTTGTACCGGTTGCTAAAATCATTTGAAGGAAATTTGAAGAAATCAACGGCGACCTTACCTGCTAAAGAATTAACAAATTACTACATACAAGTATCATTATCATTTGCCCCAATATTGTGTCAAGCATTTGAGAAAGTGATTAAGTGTTCGTTGGTAGTAATTGTACCATCCAAAAAAAACTTGGGTAGATGATCTTTAAACTTGAGGAGAGGTGCATTTGTGGGAGCAAGATTCAACGGAGATTGGATTTTCCAGGGAGTGGCATTAACATCTTCAAAATAAAAGAGCCAAAATTTCCTGCTGACTTTGGAAACATTAGTGTTGGATGGTTATGGGTTAAAATATAAATAAATAAAACCAATTAAAATTGACAGAGTTGCAATTAAAGAAGAATTGGAAAAAGATGACCCAGAAGAGGTGGAGCCTTGAGTAGCTATTGAAGGCTCACTCTATGTCCCAGACATGATTCTTCTGGTCAATGAGGGGTTTGAGACGAACTTGTAAGGCTTTGGAGAAACTGACGATGAGCTTCTACCTCTATAAAACCCTACGACGTTAGATTTTGTTGATGGGAGTATACTCATGACTATCGCCTCTAAGATGTTGGGAACTTAGAGGTTCACTATTCATACAAAGTTAATGGCGAGGATCATGTACATGTTGGCATCATTGGTTAATCAAATCTTCATGCTCGTCAGCTTCGTCAATTTCACGGGCTATAACAAACAAATCATGATCTATTTCTTGGATATTAGAAGCATTTTTCAAGATATAATCAAGTAAGGAATTGGCAATATTTTGTTGATTGTTTAATTTTGGGATCAATTCAGGTTGTAAATTAGAACAAATTGTCATGAATTAAAATCAGATCATAGCAATTATGAGATAATAAAATAAATATAATTGAGGTGCTCATGATGGCATGTCTACCTTTGTAGAGCTTGCCTCCTTTCTTCCAACTATATGTATTGGTAAATGATGTCCACCTACTTGCACACTCTCCATTAGAAGTTTAATTTTGAATGGTAAAATCAAGTAGAGAATGGGTTATGTTGGTCTGATCACGGATCCAAAAGCAAAGGTTGGGTTCTTCAAGTGATTGAATAGTCATAGATTGATAAGGATTCAAGGGAAACTGAAAAAATAACTCCCCAGTATGGTTGACAAAAGATGTTGATGATGTTTTAAGATTAACAAACTTAAACAAATCAACTCCTTGAATCTCGATATCACAATGTGATAATGAGACGGTGTGAACAAAATTAGACAAAATTTTGTGGTTTTATTCTTATGTGATTTTTTTTATTTTTGGATATAAAAGGGAAACAAGGAAATATTCATATCAGCAATTAGAATAACAATATATACATATAAACACAATATTTATAACTAAAACAACAAGTAAATAAATAAATAAAGGAAACCAAGAAATTTAAATCAAATGTTAAGAAACAGGTAGCAAGCTAATCAGAGTTTAAGCTGAAGGGCCTAAGGTTTTGTAGATCATAGGCTACTATGAGCATAAATTAAGGTAGCAAGCTAATCAGAGCTTAGGCAGATGCCTTAAGTTCTACAGAGCTTAAGCTGTTAAATTGATAAAAGAACTGTTGAAATTAATTTATGCTTAAACACATAGAGATACTTTGAAAATATGATTGAAGATTGAATGGTTGATTTTACTAAATAAGATAAAGAACAACCAAAATCCTAAAAAAACAAGCTTCTGTGAAATCTTTTGACCATCTCAATCATGCACTACTACAATGTTAAAGCATCATATACAATATTCCGATGATAGGCAAGAATGACAGTGAAAAGAAATCCTTTGTGTGAGTGAAGATGTGGGTAGATTTGTCTCTGCAAATAAATAGTTGTTAGCACTAACAAAGGTAGTTGGATCTTCAAACAGCAATGAATGAATCACAAAAATACAAGATACATGTTAAAATTTTAGGAATTTCACCATCAGGATTAGCCTCAAGTTTTTGTGAGAAATCAAAATCAGCAGAAAGATAACAACCAGAAAGTTAGAGCATACCCCTCCTTCAACATTGCTCTCTCTTGCCTTCATAGGTCTCCCCTCTTTTTAAAAAGGCTCCAAATTGTTTTGGAAGTTTTCAAGTTTAACAAATCAAATTAGTTGAATTTATAATTAGGTGAGGAGAGATTTCTATTAAAGGAAGATTATAAACAATTTTAATCAAGAGTTTGACTCTAATAGGTGGGTCCTCTCTTTATCCATTTGATTTGGCCTTTTCCCTTTTTACCTTAATGCATAAATAAATTATAAATGTGGGTCATTAGTTTGGTTTGTCTCATAAATATCCACTTATGTTGATAAACATAAAACATAGCATAACTGAAACATAACAATAAAATCCATATGTATCCAACAAATATAAGATAAGTTCACATTTTTAATATCAAAATGTCATCATATAAACTCCAAAATCCTTGTATCACCCATACTCCTTGTTACTCCATGAATCATTTATGTCTAAAGTGGTACAACAAAAATATAAAGTGGAGTATGTATGTGTGTGTGTGTGTGTGTGTGTGTGTGTGTGTGTATATATATAACCATATGTTTGTCCTCACCAGATAAGACATCAAAAATATAAGTGTAACATCAAGCAGACAAACTAAAGAACATCAACTTATAAACATGTGAATAGTGTTGAAAAATCATACCAAATAGTTTGTACCAAAATGTAATGTGCTATGAAAACCAAGACTAATTCCACTACCTGTGATATGGAATTAACTCTACTTATTGTTTCTCCTATTGTGGAGGTCATGTCAATGAATGTGATGAACCATGAGAAGAACTATAATAGGTGGCTCGAGCATTTTTCCTTTGCTCACTGGAAAATGTAAGGGAATAATTGGATATTTTGATTATTGGCCAGTAGGAGCAGTCAATATTGTAGTCTTCTTGGAAGCTTGATGTGCAGAGGAGCATGTTGTGAATAAAGTGTGGATGGTTCTGGTGATGAAAGGGGAGTATGTATGACACGGGAAGAAGGAGATTGCAAACGTGACATGTGTGCTTCAGGAGGAGGGTTGGATGGAGAAACAAAATGGAAACCAATCCTTGAATGTAGAGGTTGTGCATAAATGAATGGCCCCCAACCGTCATTATTTGGATTAACCAAAGGAGCATACATATGTGGAGAAACAGGAATACGTGTGGAGGGCGAATGAGGAAAAGGAGGTTGTTGCGATTAAGGTTGGGCTATAGGTTGAGGTTCTAATTAACCCAATGAATTGATCACACCATTATGGAGTAATTTACTTAACTCTTTGAGGAATGACATCGAGACGAATAGAGACCCTTGATCTCCTATCTCTCCTTACACCAAAATGATGGCCCTTGTTTCTTATTCCTTTACTCTTTCCCCTTCCTCTATTTCTATTAAAGAGACTCATGCTACAAACAAATTCATTAAGTTACTTATTACTCATAGGAAGTACAAGATGTGGTGTCATTCATCAAATCAAGGGAAAACTCTAATTGTATAAAACCAAAGGAACATAATTAAAAAAGGAAAAGAAGAAGCAGTAATATATATATATAATAAATCTCGGTGGCAACAGAAATTGCTTTAAATCATCTCGATTCTCATAATACAAAATAGAGAAACTTGTTATTGAATACAAATATATTAAGTCGAGTTTGTAATACATAACTAATGATAAATAGAAATGAACTTGCAAAGACTGACAAGTGTTCAAATACTATGAAATAAAGACACAAATAACACTAATGAACCGAGTTTGACCAATGAATAGAGACATAAACGATTTCTTCAAGTCGGGTGTAAAGGCTCAGGCCCATGGCCAAATTAAATAGGGCACCGTGATATAGACCGTGGAATATGTTATTACACTAATGATAAAATTGGACCGTCATGGGAATAGGTTTAACAATTCCTTCTCTAGGTTTGACAATGAATCTTGTGCTTGGCCTTCGCGTGGATTGTTGGCCCAAAGCCCTAGGGCCTTAAGAACTATCTCACACAGAATGACATATAATTTTAAGTTCCATTTGACATTGATAAAAATAATTACAACAGCAAGCGCAAGAACGCTCCCAACTAACCTCATAGGTTATTAATTCGACTGTCAAAGCAACTGAATGGTCTATTTTTGAACCAGTAGTAGAATAATGAAAATTTCCAAACGAATTAACCGAGAAGGAAACAATAACAAATATGGAATAATAATTAAATTTTGTTAGAGGGTTAAATAACTAAAAAAATCCAAAATGCGTCAACCATTAGTCAACACAATTAGGGTATTTACCTTTTAATATGCCTAACAGTGTAAGCCCAAGTCTAAATAGCCTCAAAGGCTTCACGTCGTAATGAGGAGGTGTATCAACAAAAACTTAAATAAGACATGTGACCCAAACAGTGTTTTGCATAGGGCCTTATAAACTGACAATACCAACATTATTGCCACATGAGACCACTTAAATATACACATTTGCTAACACACTGGTAAAGTGATCAGAATCTAGATTAGGGGAAAAAATTTACTCAAAAACAAAAGTGCTCAGAATTGCTCAAAAACTAAACAACCGCGTCTGTCTCAGCAATACGATCCCAGTGCAACTTGTTTCACTCAAAACGGAGCTCGTATGAGAAAGATAGATATTTTTGTCTACTTTGTCAAACAACCAAAATTTTGGGTATAGGGCTGACTGGGATGCTGACTAGGCATTCGTATAGCCCAGTCAGCAAAAGTAATATTCCAAGGAATATTCCGATAGGAGGCTCAATCATATTGTGACAAGTGCGAGCATGTTATTGTTCAAAGCCATTTGAGGTGGACCAATGAGAGGCTAACACGTGGCAAGCCCAGAGGCTACCACATGCCTTCTCAAAGGTCAGGTAAAATGTTATTTGGGAGGCCGGCGGAGTTGAAACCACGACCTCACCCTCACAAACCCCATGCTCCATTGTTATGCCACAATCATTTGACTTAACTATGCATTTGAGTTTTCATTTAAACACATGTGCCAACGAGTTTGGGAGGTGGGTGCTAACCTTAACCACCAGCGTGTGAACGTGCCAATGTTAACCACTACCAGTTATCATAACCGTTGGGGTAACCGGTAGCATGTGAACGCTCCAACATTAACTGCGAGTTTAATGCACTAAGTGGAAATTAATGTTAATTAAACCATGCTTATCCCTTAATTAAAGTGTGGATTAACTTGGTAGCAGTTTTAGAATGCCCGATAAATCTGGCCGTGCTCCAAATTTGGCGGGGTTAACTGGAATTTCTCCATATTTGGTGGAGTTTTCCTAGGGAAAACTGAAGAGAACATAACTTTTGCAAAATTCGACCAATTTTGGCTTAGAAAAAGTCATTCCTAGATGGTTTAGATGCTCTGAACATAATGGAATAGGTTATAGAGGCAGAAAGGAACTTGTGTATTTGATTTTTCTACGTTGAAGTTTAAGGAAGCTTAGGGCCACCAGGAGAGGAGGTCAATCCTAGATCAGCTGAAGTCCAATTGCAGAGCTTAGAGAGTCATTCTTTGGGTTTTTGGGTCTTCTAAATCCAATGGAGCAGGTTGCAAAGCCATTGGGGCATTGCAGGTGCATGTAATTAGATAATTGATCATTAATCCAAAGAGGGCCTAGCCATTGAAGCAGGTCCAAGGAGATGTAACCAAGGAGGGGTGAACTCCTTATCATCTTTGTGTTATGTGTTGTTGTGTTTTACTTCTCTGCAATTTACTTGTTGTATATGTGTTTTAAAAAGATAATTAACCTCATCAATTTTTCATAAAATACACTCAACACTTGACACATAATTCCTCACATTTTGGTTAAATTGGGATGATCCTAAACACATTTTTTTAATACTGATGAGGAAGCTTGCATAGTATTAACAAGTTTTCCCAACCTTCAGATCAAGTTGGTATTAGAGCACTGTTAGCTCATTTTAACCTTGAGATGGTTTGCTAAGGTTAGCTAGAAAATTAGCTATTGGTTTTGTATTTGTGCAAGGAGAATTTAACTGTGTGCAAGTTTATGTGTGTAAGCTGAAGGAGATGGTCTGAGATGCTTCTTTGTTGAGAAAATTTTTGAAGCCTTGTGAAGCTTTTTTATGCATTACAAGTGTGATGGTAGCTTCAATAGGTGATGTTTCTAATCCATCTTCCTTAGCAAGACTCTTTGATTTAGAGATGTTGCAAGAGCTTATCATTATGAGAGATATGGTGCAAGAGATGCATGAAGATAGGAAGGAGAACACTATACTTCAAGAGGATTTGATTACCATGAAGGAGGAGAAGCAAGAGCTTCTTGAAAAGATGGATGAGATGGAGATTCAACTCCATGATGCCAAGGAAACCCTAGCCAAATATGTGCATGAAAATGAGGTTTGCAATTCAAGTTTATCTTCAATTTCCTCTCAAAATGAATTTTTTGGTGCTTTTGAAATACACACTAGAGGAATAGCGTCCAAATTATTGACAAAGATGGATTATGAATGTAAAGGGTTAGGCAAACATGCACAAGGCATAGTTGAGCCAATTGTTGTTGAGGAAAGGCCTCGGTATTTGGGTCTTGGTTATGGACAACATGATGGAGAATGCTCCAAAGCCAAGGAGGAACATGAAGGTATTCCAAGAAGGATTTTCATTACATGTTCATTACCTCAAGCTTGTAAAGTTTTTGTTCATGAGGAATGAAAAAATTTTATAACCACTTTGCAAGAAGATGCTCATAAGCATGCAACTAGTGGAAATGGAAAACAAGAGGATGTTGAAATCTCTAAGATCATTGAAACCATTGTTGGTATTCTGAAGGGAACCACTACCTCATCAAATTCACTTCTTCAAGAAGGCAAAAAAGGTGAATGTGCAAGGTATAAATCTATCTTTAATCAAGTTTCTTTTGATTATGATAAACATGGTAAATATTCACATAATATTTGGAGAAAAATTACATGTTCCTTTTGTGGTTTGAATAACCATATTGTTTCGATGTGTTGGAAGAGGATAGTGATACACAGGAAACTTTCAAAACAAAAGAGATAGAAATCCAAAGGTCCATTGGATAATGGAAACCATGTTCAAAAGAAGATGCAATTATTTTGCACTCATTGCCATAAGCAGGGTGATCTTGTAGACAGGTGTTGGGCTTTTCATCCAACAAGTCATCCACGACATTTGAAGAAGGTGGAGAGATATTTTGGCAAGAATGGAAAAGAGTATTCCATAATTGATGTGGGTCAGGATGATACACATGATTAATTGCAACTGAAAGAAGCGTCATTGAAATGGTTTGGAAAGAAATGGTTAGATTTCTTAACCAATTAAGGCCTTACGTTTATTTTGATAATTGATGCAAATCTTGCCTTATTGATGCATTTCTTTGTTATTTGGATGCATTTATTTTCTCCTGAAAGTATGCTACATATTGCATGAAGCAAGATGTTGAAAAAGTAGAGTTATGTTGACTCACTTAGCCTACAGCAAATATGGCAATTTGCAACTACAAATTTGCATGCATGTTACATTCTTGAACTTGCATGTTTATGCCAGGAAGGTGTTCGAAAGTGGAGTATGTTGACTCACTTTATTGCAACAAATTTGGTCATTTCATCTCTTTAATTACTCGTACATACCAATAGGATTCTTGCACTTGTGATTGTACTTTTTTTCCCGTGGAGAAAATTCGTAATATTCATTTAAGAAGATTACATATTGTAGATGCTTGAAGCATATGCAAAAATGTGGGCAGAGCCACTTACAGAACAATACTCCAAAATAAGTATCCAGAAAATCCCTCAGACAGGGCAAAAAACAAAAGGGTATGTAAACCCCAACAAAGCTACAACAACAGTGCCCAAATTAACACAAGGCCAATATTGAGCCCCTAAAAAATAGACCTGTAGAGGATACCCATACCTATTACAAAAAAAACAACAAAAAAGAGCAGAGGTGTAGCACCCAGAAGAAGATTCGGCACCAATGCACCACATGCAGAAAATAGCTCCTGTGGAGGGAATAATAGAACAGAAGAAGCTAAATATGGCCACAAAAACAAGAAGGAGAGGCATGAAATGAGGAAGAGGGCAACTAGGGTAGCCACTCCTTCCTCTCCCCCTCAAAGCTCTCAATCTGAAGTAGATGAACCCAGAGGTAGAACAACTGCCCCAAACATCCACAGCAGCTTGTAGAAACCCCAGCGAAATTAACCATTGATGCGGCACGAAACACTACTGAGTCAGAACTCGACGCCCCTATTCCCTCAACGCACCAAAAGGAAAAGCCCGCAAGTGACCAAAACAACACCAACTGCCGCCATGAAGGAGAAGCACCAACCAAAGCAGAGGCTAGTCTAGGGACAGAGGCGGCAAGGGCAGCCACCTCGTCCCCACTCAGAGGAAAAACAAAAGACCAGATACAATATATTTCCGCACCCATGTCACTGTGAAACTAGACCTTTGCCTACGGGTCATGGACGGAGGAAGCTCTGTGGCGACACCTGGTGGAAATCCTAGGCCCTGTGGCGTCTTGCACTTTGTCTCCTCTCAATCATATATATATCAACTGGTGATTGTACTTATGAGAGAGTTGAGAATTTTTATACATGCAAGAGAGTTTGTGCGTGTGAACAGTGGAATTTTTAATAGTTTCATTGTGCTTGAACATGCATGAGTGATTGAATTGTGTTGGTTGATTGCTTTGTTAACCTATATGTTGTCAACTTGAGAATTATGATCATTTCCACATGAATGAGTGTCATCTTATTTGGTCAATTTATTGTTACACGTATGTTACATAGACTTGGAAGAGTTTCTTTTGTCTCCAAAGATGAAAGGGAGATGTGACGAATTGTTTCATGAGAATGTGGAATTATTGTTGTAAATCGTCAAGTTGTTGTACATGCTTTTGCTTGACTTGAAACTTAGTTATTTGAAGAAGCATGCTTTGTCAACTTGTGTTTAGTCAATGGTTTATACACCAAGATGTAAGAGTACATGGAAATGTTCACATCATGTGACATTTGTTTCTTTGAAGAAACAAAAGGAAGAGGTCGTCAAGTTATATTCTTGCATGAGTGTTTTTCAAAGTTAATGGTGTTTCTTGTGACAAGATGTCGCAAGATTTGGAAGGTCCACCTTGAGAAAGAGGCTTGTGATTAGCCTTCATTCTCAAATCATGACATGAGTAGCATGTTAATATTGGAGGATGATGGAATCAAGAAGCGAAAGTGGACAAAAATGCCAAAAAAAATTGTAGACCATTTGATGTATTGACACCAAGAAGCGAAAGAGATGGCGAATGCATTCTTCCAGATGTGGAATTTGGAACCATGGAGGTAAAATAATGGTCATTTCTTTTCTTGTTATTACTAATATTGGAACTCATTGTTGTAGTTCACTCGGATGGGCTTAACTTGGAAAAGTGGTTTCCAAGGAGAAGCTTTCATCAAATGCATGTGTTGCAAAGGAGGAACATGATTCTCAGTGGGAATTCCATAAGTCAATTTTCCAAGCATCGAGGGATCGCTTTGGTATAGTAGGGTTTTTAATCAACAAGCAGCCAACAAGTGTTGGATTGGGTCAACAGCAAAAGGAGAACATTAGTTGAAGTACCAAGCCATTTGAAAGGCAAGGCATGTTAGTGAACCCAAGTGGTTGTCATGGAGATTTTTCCAAGTAGAACCAATTGATAAACTTGGGAATGAGAAGAGTATTCAGCTCTCATCATATAACCAGCTTTTGTGGGTTCAAAATCCTATCAGTGGGAAGGAGTGATTGGAATTTGGATTCGGGGAAAAAAATTACTCAAAATCAAAGTGCTCAGAATCGCTCAAAAACTGAACGATTGTGTCTGTCTCGGTGATACGATCCCAATGCAACTCATTTCACTCAAAATGGAGCTCATATGAGAAATATAGAGACTTATGCTCACTTTGTTAAATACACAAAATTTCGGGTACAAAGCTGATTGGATGCTGACTAGGCATCGTACATCCCAGTCAGAAAAAATAATATTTCAAGGAATATTCCCAAAATATTTCGACAGGTGGCTCAATCGGATTGTGAAAAGTGTCAGCATGTTATTGGTCAAAGGCATTTGAGGTGGACCAATAAGAAGTTGGCACGTAGCAAGCCCAGAGGCTACCATGTGCCCTCTCAAAGGTTGGGTAAAATGTTATTTGGGAGGCCGTGGAGTTAAACCCGCGACCTCACCCGCACAAGCCCCACGTTTCACTGATATGCCACAATCATTTTACTTAACAACTATGCATTTGATTTTTCATTTAGAAAAATGTGTCGACGAGTTTGGGAGGTGGGCTCTAACCTTAACTGCTAGCATGTGAACGCACCATCGTTAACCATTAGCAGTTACCATAACTGTCAGGGTAGCCTAACCGTCGGGGTAACCGCCAACATGTGGACGCTCCAACATTAACCGTAAGTTTAATGCACTAAGTGGAGATTAACGTTAATTAAACAATGTTTATCCCTTAATTAAAGCATGGATTAACTTTGCGACAGTTTTATCAGGCTCAATAAATCTGGCACTGCTCCAAAGTTGACGGGGTTAATTGGAGTTTCTCCATATTTGGTGGAGTTTTCTTAGGGAAAACTGAAGAGACCATAACTTTTTAAATTAGACCAATTTTGGCTCAAAAATAGTCATTCCTAAATGATTTGGATGCTATGAACACAATGGAATAGGTTGTAGAGGTAGAAAGGCACTTAAGGAAGCCCAAGGCCACCAGGAGAGGAGGTCAAGCCTAGATCGGCTGAAGTCCAATTGCAGAGCTTGGAGAGTCATTTTTGGGGTTTTTGGGTCTTCTGAATCCAATGGAGTAGGTTGAAAAGCCATTGGAGCACT